>WUAW01018904.1:1324-15722 GCA_017165845.1 Thaumetopoea pityocampa | reverse complement strand
TTCCAATACATTTTTTCCTTTCTATTAGCGATAACGATTGTCGAATGTCAACTTGGCTAGGGGGGCTGTTTTATATGATAAAAAGCAAGCTAGCTGATATCTGATAAAAAGTAATTATGATTAGTTCATCAAATGCCCAAACATTGTGTAATTTTTTTTCAATGTTCATATATGTATACTAGATTTTTAGTATTCTAAAACACCTGGTTTTAGAATACTAAAAATCTAGTATATATCTGTATACTCGTATATATACCTTAGAAAATTTATATGAACTTGCCCTTAGAAACGGCTGCATAATGGTTAACACATTTAACAACTGATTCACTGTATTGAATGGCGCTAGATTGACCAGACCCTGTTTTATGAGATAATCTTTTGCAGAATCAAACCCGGGGATTATTCGGCAATTGGTCTCTGGACATCAACGATGACTTCACGAGACCGGACGCGACCAAGGTCAATGTTGACCTGAATAACTTCCAAGCGGCGCACAGGGACTTCGCGCAGTATTGTAAGTACAATTAAATGTCTGTGCGCCGGCATAATTATAGCGTCACTTTATCCTTCCGGTGGGTGCTGCGAGAACCAGCTAAAGCCTTAGTTCCCAGAGTGGTTCAGGTAGACCCCCAGAAGTCCACGGCAGACTCGACTGGGGTCTACATTGGCGTACGCAAATTTCCATAGTTAGATCCAATCTTCACATTTTTTGTCGAATTTTGGGAATATTGTAGAAATGTAGCTGCAGGAGGTCCACCGGAACCAGCTAAATTTTGAAAGTGGTCTATGAGAAAAAAAGGTCTGGGAACCTCTGAGCTAAAGTATGTTTTTTACCATAATTGAGTCAGTACTTAAACGTACTAGCTTAATAAAAACCTACTCTTTCTTGTCGTGTCCATACTCTTGTACCAGGATAATGGGCAACAGCGATATTCTGATATTCAATCAATATCTGCAATCTGAAAAACGGCCGCTAAGCGTGGAGATTATGGCAAATTCCCCCTTTTTATGGAGGAAGCTCATATCCAGTGGAGTTCTACGAGCTGATGAATCAGAGGGTAACGCTGCTGCCAATTATCCTGGTCCGTATCCACGAGTAAAAATAGAATGACGCTATTATTAGCCACACAACAAGCGAAGATATTCGACGACTGATTGGTAGAGTAGCAGCGACCCTGCTTTTTGTGCCAATAAGTCCCAGGTTTGAATCCTGGTAGGGACAAACTTTGTGTGATAAATACAAATGTTAGTATTCTAGTCACTGACGTATTTATCTATTTATATATTGTATTTATCTAAAACTATGCATATATCTTTGTCTAGTTCCTGAGACACAGGGAATACTAATTTGGGACTAGATCAGTGTGTGTGAAAATATTCAGAATATTATTATTATATTAATTCTTAAAATTTAAAAATATTCAAGCACATCTTCTACTAACTCCTACGACTCTTGCAGGGCAATTAAGCGATCGGGAGCAAAGAGACATAGGTGTAGCGATGTTCTACAGAGAGTATGGTCGGACAGCGGCGTATTACAACGACAACGATTTCATCCCCAACTTTATAAGGGAGCCAGCAGACTTTCTGCCGGCGAACCAATCGCAAGACGTGGCGAGGGCTATTGAAATATGTCAAGACTCATACCAGTGCCGGTATGATTACGGAATGACATTGAATAGAGACATGGCCGAGTTCACCAAAAACTATTTGTCTTCAATTGTAAGTACCAGTTTCTTTGTTCATCACCGTCATCAACATATCTACTCTTCCACTGTTGACGCAGGTCTCCTCGTTTTGGCGTTTGACATTAAAAAAAGATAGAGAGGGACCAAATTTAGTTAAGTTCTGTTACAACAAAATCGACACCTATAGCTTAGGTATTAAGTCCTTCTATACACCATTACTTTATAAATAAATAAAGTCTAATAATAACCTTATAGACTAAAGTGCGTTTATAGCCTAAAATGTGTTATTCAATTCCGAAGACGAAAATAACAATAGAATCGGCACCATTTTCTACCAGTCGATTACCAAGTATTTGATGGAAAATAAAGAACTATGATAAAAATAATGAATTACGATCTTAGCTAAAGCTTATAGATAGATGTTATATTATAGAAACACATAAATATAGATTACAAAATAGACTAATACAATAAAATATAAAAAATAAATACACACATTCACATAACAAATTCACACACACAAATAAATACACACACACATAATAAATTCTATTATAAAATTGTCAAATGTCAAATTTTCAAAAATTAAAGATTTTTAAAGACAGTTTACTCAGATCGACAAATTAAGGGTTTCTGGAACTAAATCCGTCAATGTTTGTTTGTTAGATTGGGCTTCACGCAAAAACCAGCGGGTAGATTTTGATTAAACTACTACAGTCATAAAGGTAATATTCCGACTTAAATACTGCGTCAAGTTTCATCAAAATCGGTCCAGTAGAATTGAAGGTACAGCTTGATCCCTGTTTTAGTAGCTGCCATTAAGGTACGAGAGGTTAAGTAAAAGTGGTTCTTAGGCTTTTTAAATAAATCTATGTGTCGAGATTTTTCATGTAATGTTAAACCAAGATTCACGCGCGCGGAACCGCGTGCCTAAGCTAGTGTATTACACGAGTATATAGTTAACTCTGAAGTTATTGAGATGATTCTGCCATATCATACTGACGAAATTCACGAACTTTAATTTTTAAATGATTTTTACTTTTATTTACGTGATGAGTATTAACTAGGTAAGTATTTGATGACATTTATTTTACAGTGCTAAAAATGTCTGATTCCATCAAATTGTGTTAATTATGATAGAAAAACAAAATACTCCCCTGAATGATGTCACATTGTATGTAAATAAATTGCAAAACATGATTCATACCGCTATTAGACAAATAACTACCTAAAGTACCACGACTGACACTAACACTTAGTAATAAAGACAGGCTGCGTTTTTCTCAGGCAATTTATTACAAACAATGGTACGGTGTATTACGTAATAAGAAGAACATCAAACATAAATATTATGGTATAATGAGTCATCTTACATTTTACGTAAAATCAAATGTCACTTCATTTTAAAAAACGAACGCTAATGACAGCTGTCAAAACAACCTACAAATCGTCAGCTACTGATTTTCAAAAAATAAAAATCTTTTATCAGTTGTATAAAAAATGTTTTTTCCAGCCAGTTGCAGAAAGAATAAAATATATAGATGGCATTTTAAACGCTAATTTATTACTAACTGAGCCGTTCAATTATTAAAATTTAGTGTAAGCTTTAAATCCATTCATAAATAATAATATATTTCCATGGATTGTAGTAACCATTTATTATTTAGGTGGAATGCAATATTGACAACGTAAAAAAAAATCCTCATAATTGTTTATGTCTTAAATGCATCTTGTCGTATCGCCATTGTTATGTTAATTGCTTTGCATCAGTCAAGGTTTGCCATAGGACAGATAAGCTCAGTCTTTCGCTGAACGTGCAAAGGACGATTATATTATTTTATATTTAATACATTACTATCTACTTAATTTGTAATTTTATATTGCCTGTAAACTTCAAAATCTAAGCTGAATATTCTATAACCGTGTTCTGAAGGAAGACAGCCGCTGGAATAGTAATAAGGTATATTAATACTTTCCCACGTACATATCCTTTATCTATCACAATACAAAAAAAAATTCATGATACAAAAAACGCCTCAGAGTTCCGGACTAGATAAGTAATACTGACGATGAAGTGGTACTAACACGCAGTTTTTTCAAAAACTCTTGCTAATTATCTACATATAATGTGAAAAAGAGAAAAAACCATTGAACTGCCTCAAATTGAATGTATAAATGGTATTGTAGAACCATTACTAATAGTATTCTGAAATTAATTCTAGATTATCGTAAAAATATGTAATCTCTTTTTCACAAGAATATCTTTATAATTATTTTTTAAATATTTGTACGACAAATTTTTCATTTATAGTGGATCTGAATTTAATATAAGAACCTATGTTTAATCTATATATTGGCAAATAAAGCACTCATTCATTCATTCGTTCGTTCAATAATTCATTCTTAATTATTATCAATATTGTTGCAGACGAATATAAAAGAACAGAACGCGCGACGTGTTATCAGCTGCGGCATATTGGAGACTCCGCGCTTCGGCCGAAAGAGCAACTTCTTCTTCACACCGGGGACCAGGGTGAGTGGTACACCAACTAAAGCTCCTGATCATTTGGAAATCCAAAAACAAGTGTTTATCAAGACTGATAAACAAGTGTTTATCAGTCGTAACCCTATTTCAGCGAAAATATCATTTTTGAATACCCTGTTTTTCAAGCGTCCATTTTAAGGCATTCCATATATAACCGCCATTTTGTTAAAATTTTGAATCGAGTCAGTTTCATTCTCGGCCACATAATAAATAGTAATTAGATTTATCGTGATTATGGTTTTAAATATAAAAAATTTGTAATTGCTACGTTTTAGTTCGGACTAGTGTAAACAAGGAATGTTTTTGGTGTAATAAGAATTTATTTTCCATTTTGTCGTCAATTGTTCGCAGTCGCGCACAATTTCATCTTCCACGTTTTTCTCATCATTCATCCCCAGTCTATTTTCATCCCCAATACAGGGGCGCGAACCTCCCCTGATCAGGAAGGGGATTAGGCCGTAGTCTACCACGTTGGCCTAATGCGGGTTGGTAGACTTCACACAACAATGCAGGCATGCAAGTTTCCTGACGAAGTTTCCTTCTCCGTTAAGTATATCGTTGTCTACAATTTAGACTGTATATGAATTAGAATGAATGAAAGTACATAAATTAATCAGTGATACGCGACCGGGATTGAACCTATGACCTTATAATCGTAAGCTGTGTCTAACACCACAACACCACCAGCGTACACACTTACAGCTGTCCTTTTATTATAATTTCATCCTATTATTATAATTTCATCCTATTATTATAATTTCATCCTGTAGGTGAACTTCGAATGCAACCAAGACTTTATACTAATCGGGGATAATCGACGCGTGTGTGAAGACGACGGCAGGTGGAACCTACCCGACTATGGATACACGGAGTGCTTGCGTGAGTATTTTAAAATTTAGCCAAGTCTCTTTCTTATTGGGCAAATACTTAGTTCTAAACAACTGTGCTGATATGTTGATTTGAGGAGCTCATAGCCTATTGCTTAACTATATCGTGAACGACAAAGTTTAAGTAAAGTCGGGCTCGTTGGGGACATAAATGATCATTAGCAACATATTGTGACGCCCAACTACCTATATATTTATTAAAATAAATATTAGTGCTAACAATAGAATAAAATAATAAAAAAATGATAGGCGATCATCAATATTTTTAGGTTGTGGTAAGGCCTTTTGGTTTTACTGCTCCAGGCAGATAACTCTCTTGAACGATCGCTAGTCGATGGTAATAGATGGCCTTGGTGGTACTGGGGCATTATTCCTTGGACTCGCAGGACGAAGTACTCCTACGGATGGCAAGGACGGAGAGATTAGCAGTGGAAATGACAAATCTGTTACAGTTCTTAAAAAATAGGAGTAGCCGTGTCTTCGAGTGCCTCAGAGACCAAGTTGGCCAATATTCGAATAGCTCATCGGCTGTTTGAAATATTCATTCTACGATAAATGTGGAAATTAATAATGTCAGATAGAAGAAGTACGGATTAAGATTATTTGTTATGACTATAACTATTTGTAGCAGCTACTGTCATTTTGTAATTTTGCAGTATTCATCAAACACATTAAACTACACGTGATCAGTTAAATAGCATCTGAAATGAATTGTTTTCAGCAGTAATTCTAGTGATAAATCAGTTTGGAGACGTTTATGCCTTTGTAATAATAGTGTTTGTAAAAACAATGACTAAAACCGGAATAAACCAGCTACCACGCGCCTCGCACTCTCGCATCAGTCGCTTATAAGTAGCGTTAGAAATTAATTATACATATTAAATTACATTTAATACGTTTAATATTAAGTACCTACCTATAAAAATAAAAGTGTTTGTTTATTTACACCGTGCACTACTATAAACGAACGTCTCCTAGTTGATTTGGCTATAGCACTAGTTAGATTTGTTTTCTTTTTGTAATGTAATGTTTATTAGGTTACGAGGATTACAAAGTGTTAACCATTAATGCAAATCAAATATAATTTTTAAACCTTAAACTCATCAAATCAATGACGAAAATTTATCCTTATGCAGGTAAGCAAGAATACTCACAACGAGCCCTGTTCATGACGTGGGGTGTCATAATCGGAGTTATTCTACCGTTAGGGATCTTAATTTGCCTCCTTTGGTTCTGGTGCTGGTACAAACCCAGGTCCGAAGGCAAAGAGGGATTCCATTTCGAGGACTTACCGCGCTCCAAATCTGCATCAAGGCTTAATTTAAGATCTCAATCAATGGGAAATATCACGGATACAATGAAATCTTCGACTTTGCGTAGTCAGGGTTCTGAGAAAAAAGCTAAATTGCCTGAAACTCCCACTGAGGAGGCTCCAATAACTAGAGCTGCTCCTCTTTTGACTAGATCAGCTCCAGCACCTCCACTAGACGGCGACAGCTCTGGTATAGGTTACACAGACTCCAATAAGAGTGACTCTGGCAAATCTGATAAGTCTACACCTAAAAAACGTAGAGCATACGACAAGACCTATCGCACAAATGAACCTTTACCTAACGCTCCTGAAGTAGTATTCCCTGAAAAACCTTGGGACTTATCCGAAGAAGATTTGCTCTCAATAACCTCCCCATCCGATACTGAATCCAACCGAGATTCAACATTGACACGTCCAGCAAAAGATATTGAATACTTAAGTAAGCCCCGTCAACAAGGACGTAGGGCTCTACCAAGTGACTCGGGTTATTCAACGAAAGATGGTTCAGAAGATCCCTACGCTCCTAAATTTGAAGGCCAGTACAGTCCTGTTCCTTCGCAATACTCCCCAACTTACTCTGAAATTTATTCTCCACCGATTAGTCCTACTTCAGACAACAGTCCTAGGAATACGTACAATAACCCTGGGTTGCCAGATCCTCCTAAAAGTGCACCAGCTGATACTGTTAAGACATTTACTATACCTCCGGCAAAGGGTAAATCTATGGAGACACTAATAGACCCACCTATTGCTGAGGCACCTACCTTCAGCAGTCGCTCCACTATGGTCTGAGAGTATGGCTTTATAATATAGATTATATTAATTAGTATTAATGTTTTAATCGAGGGTGCTCAGATGGTAAATAACGAGACGTTTTGTTTTATAGTATTATACTTATAATTTCCATTTTTCTACCGTTTCTGTCTATTAATCTTTTTAAATTAGTTTCTTTTTGTTAGTTTATCTATGCTAAGAAATCCTTATCTTTACTACTATAATCTTTAATGCTACTGAGTTTTGATGTTTTTTTTTTATTAAAAATAAAGATTTTTTCCTTCTCGCAATATTAAATATGTAATAATTTCTTCCCGAGGATACTGTGAGAACCAGCTAAGGGATGTACCAGGATAATCGGTAGCAGTATTATCTTTATATTCAATCAAAATCTACTGCGATTACCAAGACGCTTGCCAAACTTGGACATTATGGCAACCCCCTCCTTTTTATGGAGGAAGCCCATGTCCAGCAGTGGACTTTCACAACCTGATGATGATGATAACCATGGCATGGTTCCGTTGTTTCGAAATATCGTTAAAGTAGATGTCGTGTTTAATTTTGTCTAAATTAATGTATGTTAGGTAGTTATTCTATGGAAAGCCACACAATGATAGATAATTTTGATGCAATAATTATTATAGCACTAATATTTATAGCTTTATTAGCAGTAGGTACTGCAGCGCTAATGATCTACTTTCACAATGGTCTGCGTACCCACATATACACATAATTAATTCTTAGTTTTGACGGTAGGTTACCTCGCCATATTATTTTTTTAAACCATATGATTTTTTTATGGAATTCAATATTATTGAGCGCCTCTCGATAGATCCACTGCCAATCCACTGCCTGTTTGATGACAACTAATTCAGGAGTAAATAAGGTTTTAATGTAGGTATATCTAATTCTAAAATCGTTTTAAGAGCACAATTATTTTATATATTATTGTACAATTTACAAATATTCCGAATTTTATTTTAAACGTGTGTTTCCCATCGATGTTTGAATGTTTGTAAAAATTATTTATTTATAATTAAAATGAAAATATATATTTTTAAATGTTATTAAAAGAGTCACATAAAGAGGAAATTTCTGTTCCAATTGACGGTAGAATAACTCCTATTATCGCTTCATTTGTCGTTTTAATGTCGTTAGTGAGAAAGCAAGGAATAAATCAGGCCACGTTTGTGGAATAGAAATTTTCTCTGAAAACGTGATGTGTTTTTATTTTTGTTACCTTTTTCAACTTGAGGTTGTTGCTTGCTTTCTTATCTAATGTACACAAAAAATGTGTGTCACGCAAAAAGGTGAGTGTGTCAATTTGTTATTTGCATTGTCGAGATAATTTTTTTGTGTGTACCATGCATAGGATAACGTATCTTTGTTTATAACCTTAGTTCGCAAAGTCGTTCAGGTGGGTCCCAGTAGTCCACGGGAGACTGGACGGGGGTCTACTTTGGCGTACGCAAATTTGCATAGTCAGATCTAATCTTCACATTTTTTGTCGTGTTTTGGGAATATTGTAGAAATGTAGCTGCAGGGGGTCCACCAAAACCAGCTAAATTTTGAAAATGGTCTATGACAAAAAAGTCTCGGAACCTCTGGTTTATATAATGCATTTCATCACTAGCGTTCCCTGGGGCTTCACTCGCTCGTTTAATTTTTATCTTTAGGTCTACCCACTTAGGTCTAAAATTTTGAAAAACGCCGATATACCTGTACATTTATTTCTAACCAGAAGTCTAAATCTATATTAAATTTCATGGCACATCATAAATTTTATACTTTGAAAATGACAGACATCCATACAACCTTTCATCCCTTATTTTACCCTCTCAGGGGTGAAATTTCCAAAAATGCTCTCTTAGTGGGTGCTTACAAGATAAAAGGCATCAACTGCCAAAATTTCAAGTTTGTAGCTAGCCCCAGCGGTTTAGGCTCTGCATTTCTGATTCAGTCAGTCAGTCAGGACGAGTAATTATATATTTATCTATCTATACTATTATAAAATTGTTAAATGTCAAATTTTCAAAAATCAAAGATATTTAAATCAATCTACTCAGATCGACTAATTAAGGGCTTTTGAAACCGAATCCGTCGATGTTTGTTTGTTTGTTTGTTCGTACTTTACGAAAAAATCAACGAGTAGATTTTGATTAAATTGTTACAGTTTTAAAGTTACTATTCCGGTTTAATTAATGCCGCATGTTTCATCAAAATCGATCCAGTAGAATTGAAGATACAGCTTGATCCCTGTTTTAGTAGTCACCGCTTAAGTACGAGAGGTCAACTAAAAGTGGTACTTAGGATTTTTATATAAATGAATGATTGTGTCTGGATTTCCCATGTAGCAGAAAACCGACAATCACGCGGGCGGAGCCGCGGGCAAAAGCTAGTGTATAGATAAGGGAAACAAGTTTGTTACTAGGTAAATGTCATTTGGTCTCCTATGGGTTAATAGTTTCTTCAAGCATTGTCGGTTCGTCTAGTGATCTTTCGTCATCATCAACACCAATCCGTGGAAATTCATTGGTGCTCATGGCTCTAAAAGAAGGGTTTTGCCACAATCTTCACGATTGACAAGCGTCTTATAGAACGCAGTAAATTTTGATTGAATAGCAGGATAACGCTGCTGACCATCATCCTGGTGCACCCCTCAGCTGGTTCTAACAGCATCAGCGGGAAGAATTGGAGTGACGTTGTTATTCTTGATCCTTGTTTCAGTAGCCAATGTTAAGGTACGAGAGCTCAAGTAAAAGTGTTTCTAAGACTTTTTATATTAAATCTATGACTGTTTCGGGATTTCCCGTGTAGCGAAAAGCGACATTCACGCGGACGGAGCCGCGGACAAAAGCTAGTATGATATATTTTCATCAAATAAATCGTCCTCGTTAAAATGACCAGGTAAGCAAGAGTACTCGGCGCGCACTCTCGGCGCGACATGGGGCATCATCAGTGCCGTCATGGTGCCCATCGTCGTGGTGCTGATCTGCATCGGCTGGCGGCTGCTCGTCAGGAGGAAGGCCGAGGAGAAGGAGGAGCAGGACTTCTTAACGGTCAAGTAAGAGTTAATGTCATTCGAACATTTTATTGGTATCGTTTCTTACGTTCATTTATAGTCAACCAGGCCCATAGCCAGCAACTGTGTTCGGATACTGATTTATTAATCTGTTCTAATCTAATGTTATATATGCTAATGTGAGTTTGTTTGTTACGCTTTCACACCTTAATTACTCAACCGATCATCATGAAAATTTGTACACATTCTCAGGGGTACAGAGAAGGATGTAGGATTTTATCCCGTAAAAGAACTATTCCGAGGGACAAAAACATGGTTTTATGTGGTTTGGTGTGGTTTTGTGTGGTGTTACGTGAACGAAGCCGCGGTTGAAAGCTAGTACGTTATAAAGAAGGTTTTCTGTAATTCCGTTTGTATGAGGTAAACTCTAGAATTACTGATCCGATTTTGAATATTTAGTTGATATATGGAGGATGGGAAAAGTATGAATTAAATATAGTGACATGAAGCTTTAAATTAGTAGTGCGAGTCTTACCCTTAGAGCGATTATAATAAGGACGGTATAAAATCCAATGTGTAAAGCTCCACGAGTTTTTGATTTTTTTTAATCTATGAGGAAGGGGGCAACTGCCCCTGCCTGCGCCACCTTGGCGACGCCCTTGAGTTTCAAAATAGAGATCTAAGACTTTGTATGCATGTTGATACCACTGTTTTTTTAATAATTACAGGCCAATTGATCCTGAAGAATCTATAAGAGTTCAGTCAGATGATGACAGTATACCGTACAAGAAGGACGTCACAGAAGACAGCCCCGAGCCGAACGATACAGTCAAGATAGTGGATAACGCTGAGCCGAGCTACCCATACGGACAGCCCTACGAGCAAACTGAGCCTGCGGTACAACAGCCGGGAAATACGCGACAGTGGGGAGGAGAGACCGAAATAAATTAGAAAATTTAATACTAATAAGTATTATAATACAATCAGTGTTTTTAGATTTACAAAATATATTTCATATTTTTTTTACGAAAGTTATCTATCTATACATCCAATTTTAATTAAAAAATGGTTATAAGTTTGATACACCATCAACCAATTTCGTTATCTGTAAACAGTTTTTTTTATTCAACTGCTTTGAAAAAGAAAAAGTCAAGCGACCGGCTAACGAACGTACCTTATCAAAAATGTCAGGCTAAATTAATAAGTGATGTTAAGTATAATAGTTTTAGTAGGTATTTACTTTTTATATTCTTTTACACTTCCTTTAATTCCTAGGTCATTGCTACGAATAAAAACTAATCCCACCACTTCATTATTATCCATCATTATAGTAATAAAATAATGTTAAAGAACTAAATGTAAATATATTTTTATTACCACTATTACATGACACGTTTTTAGACGCAAAGTAATTTTTCAAGTATATTTGCGTTAGGATATGATTACAATCTTCTAACCCAGGGACGTTAAAAGATTTCTAGAGTTTCCCTTGGATAATGAATAAAGGATACAATATCAGAATCCAATGAAATTCTTTTTCTTTTATCATCTGATACAAAGTTATGAAAAAAAGAAATTGATTTTTTTTTATTCTCAGATACCAAGCCATTTTTAATTTTTTTAACTGTAAGTAGGTATGTATTGTGTTAGTAGATACTAGTGAATTAATAAAATTTAATGTGTGACTTGAAATAAAATAAATTACTATATTATCTTTGTTTTTTTTTATTACATATTTATTATCAAATCTATTAGAAAACAAAATTAACTGCAAAACTGAATTCGGCAACGATACGACGAATTTCATTCCAGTAATTTCATGCGATTTAATAAAATGTATTATATACCTAATAAATAATATTAAAATTATTACATACATCCAATCACACCCTTTTCCCTAGCTCTCCATCAGAGAATCGAACCCCGGTCTTCCGCGTGACTGAGGAATATACTGACCACTACTACCGAAAAATTGAGGTAGGCAGAAAACACTTCTTTCCACTTGTTTTTGTTTTTGTACGGATAGCCACTTTGCTTGTACAAAGTGGCTATCCGTAACAAGAAGCCTATCCGTATCCGTAGAATATAGGATACTACTATCTCGGAAGGAGTAAAAAGAAACAGTAGTAGTTCTGGGAGTCGGGGTCGCTTACCTGTGTACTTAAAACTATTTACCGGACAGGCTAAAAGACTAAGTACTTAGTGATCGAAAATATATTAAAAATTATTATAAACAAATACCACCCACTCATTCCTTTACACCCATCTGTTCAAAAAAATACCAATAGAATTTACTCTGATTTTACAAATTTTTATTAGTATTTTGTTGTATCTAAAATCAACTTACTATTAAAGAACAATGGCAAGATTTTACCCAAATGTTTTAAGAGACGTCTAATAATGTAACCTGAACAAAACACTAATTTTATTAATATTTTTTTATACGAAATTGGTTAAATTACACCGAATTAGGCCGAAAATTTTAAGAACCAGTAACCAGACCTAAGTACCCGAAGGATTTTTGTGCGTTAATTTTTATATTAATGTACTCTGTGCTTAATTACGAATCCGAGTTTAAAATTACTCTTTCCGCGAAGGCGTTTCTATTCACTCCTCACTTGTATATTCACCTCGAATTAGAGAAAAATATAAGAGAGAAATATAAACATAATAATAGAAGAGAACAATAAGTATCTTGAATGAATAAGAACAAAATAATTGAATATTGATATCCCAACTTTGAGAAAATTAACTGTCAAAATAAATAATTTTAAACGAGAAATTCTGAAAAGTATAATGTTTAAGAAAAAGTTTTACATAACTTAAATCACTTGAAGGAACTTGTTCATTTTAATGACTTTTTCTTTGTTTTATATAAGTTAATAAATAACTTGATTTTAATGTTTGTGCGACCAGAATAAAAGGAAAACATTGCTTTATATTAAATAGTAAAAAAGGAGTTTTGGCGGCACCCGGAGTGAAGCATCACTTGAAGTTTTATTTTAACGTTTTACATTAGTTTATTGTTATATTTAGTATACAAATTTGGTGTTGCTTTGTCTATTAATCGTCAATAATCGTAAACAATACTGACACATTGGAATAAAACTGTGATCAATATAGCAAAGGACCGTAGGTATGTTTTTAAGGCAATACAGGCCTGTGGGAATTTGTCTAGACAAAGTAGTATTCGTCGAATTGACTTCAAAATTTTATTTTTAACTTGAAAAATACAATTTTACTTAAAATATATACGCTCGACACTGGCAGAAATGATGCGAATTCGCAGCCGATTGCCATTATGAAAAATAGAAGAAGAGATTAATTATTTATGTGTGGTCTGTGATGTGTAACATTTGTTATCTGTGATTTGTATTGTTATAAATTTTATTTTAATAAGTGAAATATGTAAGAAATAAGATAAAAAATCAACCACTCCAACAAAGTATATTATTGCTAGTCAAACAAAATACTCCAATTACATGTAAAATATATAAACTAGTTAGTACTGATTTCGGGTACGACGTAAAACATGTACAAAATGTTATAAATAATCGATGGCATGTAGTTAATATAAAAACATATATGTAGTAATAATTTATTATATAAATTAATAATATTGAAAATCTAACGGAATTCCCTTAATACGCACAATTTAAAAAAAATAAATTATAAAATTGTGAGAAATGTTTGTTTTTTATATATATAAATTGCCAAAGATATAAAGATGAATTTGAGATCAAGAAATGTTTTATCCTGTATATTCTTCCGACCATGGCTTGGGGTACCATTTGGAATATGGATAGCTGTTTCTGTGGTGTATTACTGGTGGTTAATATCAAGAATAAGCATGTTGGAGACACAAAACAAAGTATTTAAAACACAGTTGAAAATATCACAGAATGTTATGCAACAAATGTCCTTTGATTCTGGATCTGTTTATGAAATCCCTGTGGTGTGTATAATGTTTTACAGTAATCAATAGAGAATCTGATGGTATTTTAAATGATAATGGAAGCTGCCATTTCGATTATGATTATTGTAGTACTTATGGTTTTATTGTAGTTTCTTTGCTGACAGCAAATATAAAAATGAATTTCACTATGTACTTGTGTAGTTTAAAGATACAGATGTAGCTTAAACATTATTGTTCTCCCCTTCTCTTAATTA
>WUAW01018901.1:27786-41335 GCA_017165845.1 Thaumetopoea pityocampa | reverse complement strand
GACATTACTACCTCACAATATGAGGCGACTGCCTGCCAAGAGTCTTCACTCCCGACCATGTGCTGGATCACATCCGGGGAAAAAAATGTCATACGCTATAAAAATTTTACCAATTGATTCTCTTAGTGATTCTAAACAAGAGGTTCCCAGACTTTTTTCGCATAGACCCCTTTCAAAATTTAGCTGGTTCCGGTGGACGCCCTGCAGCTACATTTCTACCATATCCCCAAAACTCGACAAAAAATGTGAAGATTAGATCTAACTATGGAAATTTGCGTACGCCAACGTAGACCCCCGTCGAGTCTCCCGTGGACACTTTGGGGTCCACCTGGACCACTTTGGGAACTACGGTTCTAAACAATCAACTTATTATTCAGAATCAACTTTGTCCCTACTATAAAAACAAAAAATAACGTTGTATATTAAAAAAAATTGATTTATATTTTATCAAAGATTGTTACTTAATTTGAAGTTATTAATTAAAAAACAAAAACTGTGTGTCGCCCGAATAATAATACCGTCTCTCCATTTCTTCCCGTAGATGGTGTGAGAACTCATGAATGTGCTCATGGGTGTGCCAAGATCAGTAGCAGTAGCGTCTTTCTGGTATTCACTCAAAATTCTACTGCGATCTCCAAGACGCCTGCCAAGTGTAGAGATTATGGGAAACTCATCCTTTTAAGGAGGAGGCCGATGTTCAGTAGTGGACTTGTGACTGTCACATAATGGAAATCAATAATGTCAACAATAGTGGACTGGCCGATGTGGTGATGATGAATTTAAAAAAAAAATGAGAGAGTTAAAAATAGTCGTTCATCTTCATTTTCACCAACCAATTTACACCACACACTGTTGGAGATAGATTATTGTTAATATTTAAATCTATATTTTAAACACTAGGTACATGATATTGGGTCTAGTTATTAGTGAAATAGTACCATGATTTCTTTTTATCCATATATCAGGGAAGTTGACTAAACATAAATCAACAAAATAATATAAAACATAAACTGAACATAAATAACATAACGAACATAAAATATCTCTCAATAAGATTGTATTTTGATCAGTTCACCTTTTGTTCCGTTACCAGATTCATATATATAACTTAGGATGAAATATTTTTTGCGATCTACAATAAATCATTATTAATATATTGATGATCATTATTAATATGTTGATATCAATATATTGATAATCAGAGACTTTAGAATAATCTAAATGTCTCTGATCATCAATTTAGAGATACATTCGTGATTTTAAGTTATTTATTTATTTATTCATTATTGTACACAAACAGATAAATACATTTTTACATAAGAAAAAAATTATATATAAAGGCGAGCTTAACTCAAAAATGAGTTTTCTTCCAGCAAACCTTAGAGTGTAAAAATATTTGAGATGAGAAAGAGGATAGGATCTAGTGTACTATATACAGAAACATACACACACATAGTTATTTTTTTTATTATTCTTCAACAAAACTTATCATAATTTAACACATCACAAAAGCAATTCGCGAAATAAATTAAACTCCAATGAACGACGCAACCCTTTATTCCTTCTCAGTTCGAAGACATAATATTTAATTACTATTTTCCAGTACAGTATACTTTAGGGGAATGTTAATAAGGAGACAGAGCGTTCTCGCCCAGAAAACTTCCCTAAGAAAACTAATCCCATCTCGAGATTATTTCCAGCGGTTCCCAATCAATCCGCCTATAAAAATACAAGGATAAAAATGTTGCTCCTTCGACAGTCTCCGTAGGGAATCATTAAGAAAATACGACAAATCGTAGGCGTTCTGTTCTCGGAAAGGGGTATGTATTATTTACTGAGGGCAGAGGCCAAACTGTATCTGAGTGGATCTATTAGCTCAACTAATATTTTCTTCTTCAAGTTAATTGTTATGTCGCCTTTAAGAGCAGGTGGCTGGTCCCATTAGGCCGCCGCGGGCGAGTTAATGCCGGGAATATGAAACTTGAGAGCCACAGAGGAAACTCCGACCCGCGGAAATATTTAAACAAATTAAAACTTTTTCTTTATGCTATTTCCCGAAGACTGTCCTTATTTTGATTCCTTTTATTGAGTTAGACTGCCAGTTTTTTTTTTCATGTAACCTAATTGTACGCATTAAGTAGTAGCAGTGATAACATAGTCTTATGATTATGTATGCCCTTAGTTCTCAAAGTGCTCCAGGTGGACCCCCAGGAGTCCACGGGAGACTCGACGGGGGTCTACGTTGACGTACGCAAATTTCCAATAGTTAGATCTAATCTTCACATTTTTTGTCGAGTTTTGGGAATATGGTAGAAATGTAGCTGCAGGGGGTCCACCGGAACCAGCTAAATTTTGAAAGTGATCTATTAGAAAAAAGGGAACCACAGGTGTATGCCAACTCTTAGATCTCGAGTTGGACTTTCTGAAATTATTTACGTATTAATGATAAATAATTAATCTGCTTCAAAGTGTGAAGTAAAAAAAATGTGAAGAAATCTGCACGGCTGAGAAATTTCTAGGCGACGTGTGAAGTCTTCGAACCCCCATTAGGCCAGCATGTTAGATTAGCCCCTCTCTATCTGAGAGGAGACTCGTGCCACGCAGTGGGATAAAGGGTGGATTGGTGATGATGGTAATGATGACTAAATAATATATCCACTAATATAAATACAAACATATGATATGACAAACATTACCGACGCAGGGTTATCGAATTACTCGTCTAAACTAAATCTATTTTACTATAATAAAATTGTTAAATGTCAAATTTTCAAAAATCAAAGATTTAATAACAAACTACACAAATCGACTAATTAAGAGCTTCTGAAACCGAATCCGTCGATGTTTGTTTGTTTGTTTGTTCGGGATACATGCAAAAACTAGCAAATAGATTGTATATTTGACGACTCATTGGTACAGTAGAAGTGACCTTTCTGTGCCTCCTGGGTTCGAATCCTGGTAGGAACAAACTTTGTGTGATGAGCACATGTTTGTACCCGAGTCATGGATGTATTTATCTATTTATGTATTATATTTATCTATATGCGTATGTATATCGTTGTCTAGTACTCCAGATACAGGGTATCCTAGTTTGGAATTAAATCAATGTGTGTGAAATTGTCCACAATTAAGTAGAGAAAATATATTTATAATTGATAATGTTATATCAATATTCGTCCTGCAATATAAATGACATAATACGCAATCTGATCAACAGACTCACACAGTCAATATGGTCGTCGTTAATAACATGTGATGTAATGTAAACGTGCTTATTACGTGTAGCTACTGTTTTATTTAAAAAAAAATATAAAAATAATCAAAACATTTCACAGAAGTTGTCCTCGCACTTAACTCATTTAGTACCGTAAGTCGGTGTATTTTAAGACAGTGTAAGGCCCTTCTTGATGAAACTTAGAACGAACACATTGTTGCTAGCTCCTTCCGAGTCTTGAATGACGTGAGGTTGACCAGTACTGTGGTATCCGAGCTTGAGTCTGACTGAACTAATAAGATGCATTCCCGGATACCTTCTACAAACACTTTAAACTTCTGTATTAGTTGTAAAATACTAATGTAGTTTAGTTTGGAAACCAATTTGTAATTATCAAAAACTATGTAACTGCTTAAATGTTTTATTATATAAATGTACCCATTTAAAGTACCCTTTAAATGCTATTTGTAAACCATGTGGTTTATTTAACCGAATGTAGCATGAATGTTTTAATTCTTAAGTCTTACGTTTATTTACCGATATTCATTGCCAGATTATGATTAAATTCTCATGATTACAAATAAACTCGATTGAGATCTTTGATTATCGTAAAACTTTAAACGACCAAATTCTTTTATATTTATTTGAACACACAATATTTGTCTAACGAATTTTTACATAAAATACTGAGGTTCTACCAGGCTATAATATTTCTGATTTTATTGTAATGGTAACAGTGTTATATAGTGTCATCTCTTTTATAGTACTCGTAGCTAATATCAATACATTAGTTACGTATAACAACAGACGACACTGCATTTCTTCCGCGTAGAGTTATCACATTCCTGCAAGAAAATTTACAGAAAAATGCTTAGCATATGTCGCTCGTTCTGTTACTTGTGAAGTTCCTGAACTCATAACTCATAATGTGCCCATGACTTTAGAAGTTATCAATCGACCTGATCGAGGATTAAACCATACCATGCTTTTTGGTTTGAAATCGCCACTGCAGAAGTATAGGTCCTCAACATTCAACAATTCAGCTTGTCAACCCTTTTAGGGATCTCACATTCCGATTCTATCTCCTCATTTCGAATTACGGATGCGAAACTGTCGGAAATAGTGATCATTATCATATTAGGCATTCGTTCGCCACACCGAGCAGCTATGAGACACCTGCATCCACCGATCGCCCGTGACCTAAATTAGATCTTCGGTCCACCTAGTGGGAGTAGTAGTAAAAGATCGGCCCCCACTACGCTTTCCGGTTCGGGGTCACCACTCCAGCACTTTAGGACCCCAACGGCAATCGGTTCTTTGAACTACGTATAGGTGCAAATATTACAGTATATAAAAATATTACAGTATTCAATACAGTTACAACCAGAAATTCGATTGATATTTAACCCAAAATAATAATGATAAGTGTCGGTATAATAATGGCTTCATTAAATTTCTTACCATGGATGCTGTGAGAACCAGTTAAGGGATATACCAGGACAATAGGCAGCAACGTTATCCTATAATTCAATCAAAATTTACTGCGATCTCCAAGATGTCTGCCAAGCGTAGGGATTATGGCAAATGTCTCCTTTCTTATTCCTCCATTTAGGCGGTCCATGTCCAAAAATGAACTTCCATGGGCTGATGTTGAGTAATGATAATAATAATGATTTAGAAATGACACACGGCAACTTCATTTTGTGTGAAGAGAAGCAACCGAAATTGTATTATATTTTTTTATGTGCAAATAAATATATAAATTAATTTTTAACAACAGCCGCCCAAATCTGTAATGATCTCACTGAATCGCCTCGACAATAAAAAAAAATACAAGTGGATACTCTTAAAAGTGCGTACACGTAACGAATTACCGCGACAGGTACCTCTGGGGACCAGCCGGGTGTCTCTCCCTTAAATGAAATACTTAATAATAGAGCCGGCGGGTTGGTACAAGCGCGATGACATTGAAGAAAATTGGTCTCTTTGTTGCTAGTGAGAGTTTACGACGCCGTTTAAGTAATAGGCCTCCAAATGTATGTAGGTAGCTTTGGAACGGTTATACACTGCGCTGTTTGTGACTGATAATTATCGGCTGACTGATTCTTATTTATTTTCTGAGACAATGAAATGACCCGACTTGACGTTAGTCCCTAAAATCAGAAGATGCCAACAATTATAGGCCAGTTATAGGCTCTGATCTTGCAAAATTTGCATCATTTTATGAAGACTGATTGGTACAGTGTAAGTAATACTGCTTTCTGTGTCATTGAGTCCTGAGATCGAATTCTGGTTGGGACAAACTATGTGTGATGAGCACAAATGTTTGTATGACAGTCATGGATGTATTTATCTATTGTATTCATCTATTTAAGTATGTATATCGTTATCTAGCTACAGGGAATCCTAGTTTGGGACTAGATTAATTTATGTGTCCAGAATACTACTTTTCATTTTACATAATAAATATTTTATATTTTGTTTTTTAATATTGCAGTCACTGTAGGCAAATGGATAATAATAAATATAATAATATTCTGTATATATACATTATACTTTTGAACCCTATAAAATGACGGCGTCGTGGTTCGCCACCCGACACGTCTCGTTGCCCGCAAGGGCAAAATGTGGGCTGCAGATAGCCACTTTGCCATATTAAACGATCGTAGCAGGTGGAAAGAAATGGTCACTGACTACCCCAATGGGAAAGAGGCGTGACTGTATGTATGTATGTAGTATGTACTATGGTCTCTGCCTACCCTTATGAGATATCGGCGTGAGTATGTATGTATATAAATCACAAATTATTCATCGTCATCATCATCATCAGCTCGTAGAACTCGAGTGCTCGACATAGGACTGTTCGATAAAAGGAGAAGGTCCTCACAATCTTGGCTTGGCCCAGGTTTGGCAGACGTCACGGAAGTCATAGCAGATGTTGGTTCCGTTGCAGGAGAACGCTACTCATTATTACCCTGGTGCACCTCTCAGCTGGATTTCACAGCATTGACGAAAAGAGAGCCGCTATTATTATTCAAGCACCACACGAAAATTGTAATAACTGATAGTTGTATTACAAAATGTTGCAAAAGTTTTAACAAATTTATTTTTAATATTATCCACCAGAGTTTACCAAATGTCCGCGGAGCTCGCTCTCCGGTTTCCTATACAATGTCATACTAAAACCAGTACTTTATTCGGTCCATGTACCACACAGTTGACGATAAAAATTCCGGCGGTCTCCGTCCGACATTGTCTCCAATTTTGCTCACTTACCCGCGGATATGTCGTGAAAAATATTTCAGCTCGAATTAGCCAAGCGGCTATCCTTTGCGAGAACGGGACACATCGACTGAATATCAAAAGCTGAATTAGTGCGAGAATTAGACGATGCGTTCTCGGCTTCTTATTACGGCTTAAATTTTCAATCGTATGTTTATACGATGTTGCTTTTAATTTGTTAAAGATTTATTTATTTGAAGACTGACCCAAAACTCACCCAGTTTTGGTTTTGCGCCAGTATCAAGTTTTAACAGTATTGTCTATGCAAGACCGAGACTCACCCAGTCTTGGTCAGGCTTTAGTATGGGTTATTTTCTTGCATACCCAGTCTTGCAGTCATTGTAAGTCTAGTAATCGTTGCGAGACCTAATCCATACTCATCCAACTAAATTCTGTTCTTATCAAGTAACAAATTAGAGCTGTTCAGATAGCTTATTCTCTTTCTCCAGATCATATCTCTTTCTACAAGTCTTTCATGCAGTGCCAAGACTATTTTTTAGACACCACTGTTTCTAATTTAATTCTTTCGCTGTTAGGCGCCGGCTAAATAACAATATTATTCAATCTCTTCCCTTGGGTTCCACGAAAACAAATTAAGAGACGCGCTAGGGGAATAGGCAGTATCGTTATCTTGCGATTCAATGAATACTTGACGCGGTCTCCCAGACATCTGTCAAACTTGAATATTATGACAAACCTCTCCTTTTATGAATATGCAGCCACAGATATAGATAAAATGAAGATATTGATGATGTTCAATTCATGTAAAATCTCTCGGTCTGTAATCAAATACAGGTATTAACTCAAAAGGCACCTCAGAGGTTCCCATTGATCACGGCCAAAGTCCGGTTTTTGCGGTAACGCTACCCAAGGGAGCGACCTCGAACTCCTATAGTCATCCTTGTCACACACACGCTATACCGAATATGAGAGACGGTATCCACGATAAAGAAACCCAACAAATTGAGCGTAACTGAGTATGTTAGGGCAGAATCTATGTGGCTGGAAAATAAGGTATTATCTATATTTTTGCTATAATATTTCCACCAAACGTCAAATGTACGTATTATATATTGTGATGAAATGTATTGTGATTGGTATATATTGTGGTCCATATTGACTAATACATTGGCAAATAAATAAATAAATAAAGTGAATTTGTCTGTATTAAAAGATTATTCATTGAAACAGATATTTTTATAGACTTATATAATTACAGTAAAAAAAAAAGATAAATATTATTATTACCTTTCAATAACTGTAAAATTTATGTTTATTTTCTTTAAGGTTCCATGGTCAAACTGGAAACCCTATAAGGGTTTCACTATGTTCATTCTTAATACTTTTTTTTTAATTTTTATATTATATCTGTGATGAAAACTCCTCACTTAAAGTAATAATTTCAGTTTAGGAAATCAGGAAGAAGTCAAATGGGTCCATCTGGTGAGCACGGTGTTTTATAGAAATTTAATGAATTGTTCGCTAAAAATTCTCACACAATAATGGGTTTTATTTATGTATATACTTACATACAATCACGCCTTTTTACTGGCTCTAATGGCGGGGAATCGTACCCCGGTCTCCCGCGTGAAAGGCGGTGATACTGACCACTATACTACCGAAAAGTTGGGGTAGGCAGAAATCTCTCCTTTCTATTTGCTATAATCGTTTCATTTAGCAAAGTGGCTATCCGTGGCCCACTTTTCGCCCCCACGAAAAACGAGACGTGTCGGGTGGCAAACCACGACGCCGCTATTTTTATAAGTTTCAAAAGCGTTAAAGTTCCTCATTGCGTTCCCACGAAATAGAAGTACAGGAAAGAGGGTGAGGTAGGAATTGAGCAATTAATATAGAATTTGGGAAAAGGACTATAGGATACTATTATCTTGGAAAGAGTAGGAGGAGTCAGTAGTAGCTCGGGAGGCCGGGTCGCTTACCCGTATACTTAAGTCTATTTGCCAAACAAGCTAAAAGACTCGGTACTTCTTGACCTGGGTTTTATCTAATGGTTAGTTATTATGCAATAGTCATAAATTGTCATTCCAAAAATCTGAACTTTTACGGGTATTCTCTCCCTCAAATACCTCATGGCTCGCGACGAAGTATACTGCGGCAGTCGAAGTAAACTGTCAGAATAATCGTGGTTTTTGAGCGACTTTGTAGCTTTTTTTTTTAATTTTCGGCTGGATTTTAAGACGTCGCTCCTTATTATTTACATCATACTCGTAAATTCATATCTCGCAGTCAGTTTTATGCGATTCATGAAGGTGGAGTCTGAGAATGCGCGATTAATTAAAAGACTAATCTATTAAATTCTCTGTCAATAACATATCGAATCCCTTTTAAAATAACTACTAAACAAACTTTTTACAATCTGTTATAAAACTGTCAAATTTTCAAAATTCAAAGTTATTTAAAAACAAACTTCTCAGATCGTCTAATTAAGGGCTTCTGAAACCAAATCCGTCGATGTTTGTTTGTTTGTTTGTTTATTTATTTGTTGGTTCGGGCTTCATGCAAAAACCAACGAGTAGATTTTGGTTAAACTATTCTTAAAGGCACTACTCCGACTTAAATACTACGACATGTTTCATCAAAATCGATTCAGTAGAGTTAAAGATACGAGTACAGCTTGATCCTTGTTTTTAGTAACCGCCATTAAGATACGATAGGCAAGTAAAAGTTATTCCAATGCTTTTTATATAATTCTTTAATTGTGTCGGGATTTCCCATGTAGCGTAAAACCAATAATCACAGCAAGCGGAGCCGGGGGCAAAAGCTAGTTAAGAATAATTTAATGAAACGTCACCTGTTCAAAGTATTCGAGATCGATCATCGGAAGAGCGTCCTGTCGACCTGCCCATATAATGTCACCCGTGGGACTGTCCGTCGTCAGCGATACCGACCACACAAAACCCGCGAGCCCCGCTCTGTCAAACAGACCATGCTACACACGTGCATTTGTTTGGCATAGTGCCACTGAGCCTACTTTCTGTACCAATGAGTTCCGGGTTCGAATACATATAGGAGCAAATTTTATATGATGAACACAATGAATGTTAATATCCGAATCATGGACGTATTAATCTATAATACATATGCATTAGTATTTATCTATATATGTATGTATATCGTTTAGTCAGGGAATACTTAGTCTTTTAGTCTATCCGGCAAATAGACTTAAGTATACGGGTAAGCGACCCCGGCCCCCCCGAGCTACTACTGTCTCCTCTTACTCCTTCCGAGATAGTAGTATCCTATACCCTATAGTCATTTTCCTAAATTCCATATTCCCTGCTTAATACACCTTTCCTACCTCATCCTCTTTCCTTTCTTCTCCTCTAAGCCGTGGGAACGCAATGAGGAACAGTAACACTTTTGAACCTTATAAAATGGCGGCGTCGTGGTTCACCACCCGACAAGTCTCGTTGCCCGCGGGGGCGAAATGTGGACGGCGGATAGCCACTTTGCTACAGTAAATAGTCGTAGCAGTTGGAAAGAAGTGGTCTCTGCCTACCCTTATGAGATACCGGCGTGAGTGTATGTATGTATGTATGTATATCGTTGTCTAGTACCCAAGACACTGGGAATTCTAGTTTGGGACCAGATCAATGTGTATGACAGTGTCCGCAATATATTATTGCTATTAGACCCAGCTCGCGCTCCAACAATCCTCGCTTACCATACGCACCATATCCAACGTGCTCCTAAAAAATTAATAAGGAAGGAATTTATAATTAAGCCGCACGTACAATTACGTATGGCATTACGCGCGATGCCAACATGAATATTTACGATGCAATTCCGTTACATTTCAGATTTATCACCGTTTTGTGGGTGAACGGGGAATTTTGAAAGTGTTCCTTGGTGGGTGAATTTAGGTGGGACCGGTTGCGCGGGCGTGGTGACAGCGCGTCTCCGGCGTGTATTGTTCGCCTCGCAACCGCCGACTTTCCATTTATTTCTCTATGAATACGTTATTACCTGCTCGCCCCCGCTTATCAAAGTTTATTTGCAGCGTGCGGTTTACTCTGTACTGGTGCTTATTCGTTATTACAACGGCGGTGTTTTATTGCTTGGGCGGGGCGCGGATCGCGTACAACGCCCTTGTTTTTCGCTTGTTTTCCTCGCGATATTTTAGATTTGAAATTTATTGTGTGTCTTCCTTGTTGCAGATCGAGGACGCCATGTTAATGTTCGACAAACAAACCAATAGGCACAGAGGTGAGTTGTAGATTTAAATTCCGATATTTCCCAGTTAATGAACTAGTAAAATTATTTAATTGCGTACGTTATAAAGTATATTTTTGATCGAAAACAGTAGTGAAATATTTCGACTTTTGTTATCATACCCGAAATATATAACAAAACCTCTAAAATCTTAAGAAACGATTAAAGAAAAATTCCCTGTATCTATGTTAATCAAAAACGTACTACTAACAACTTGATACTGAAGAATAATTCTAAAATATACTAAAATTAAAATATTACGCACTCCGTTTGACATACGAAAATAAAACAACCTGTATTCAATTATACAACTGTGAATGCGCAGTGCCTAGTTACAGTAATTTTGTAAATACATTTTGGTTGAATAAATTTAAAAAACAAAAGCAAATGATACGCATAGAACAACTATAATATGATATGATAATACAAAAAAAATGGCTTAAACATCTATTTAAAAGACTAAATTCAAACACTTAACAATACAATTCTATTATAACTCAAAATTACTAATTTTGAAATATTCCACTACTGTTTTCGACCTACAATATTAGATAAATATATGTACCTTAAGATATTAAGAAGTCTTACATTACCAGTATAGTGGAACTGCAATTTATTACTGTGACAGAACAGTTTACAGTCAATAGAAATAACTATAATGACCTGTTCAATCATTGCAAAATATTACAAATATATACAAAAGTACTTACTATACTAGAACTATTGCTATACTAAAACTTACTTGTACTAAATACATTACAGGTTGCAAAATGCAAACTACAAACGAGACAAGCAAATATAAGGAGATTACTGAATATACCATATAATAACTATTATGGAAAAGACGTGTTTATAATAGAAACATATAATAAAATGCCCCAACATCTAAAAGAAGCGATTAAAGCAAAATTCCCTAAATCAAAATTAAAAAAAATACTTCTTACAGCTTGATAGTGAACAATAATTCCAAACTAGATTTACTAACGATTATACTAAAATAATTAATATATTTCATCTTCCAAATTTTGTCTTCTCCATACGACATATGAAAATAAAACAGCCTGTATTAATTTATGTAACTGCGAATATGCAGTGCCTAGGCAAACCACAGTGGTTTATTGGCGTGAAATGTGATAATTTTGTAAGTAAAATGTATTACAATTGAACAACAAATAAAAAAATAAGTTTGTGTACTAAAACAACTATTCAAGCATTTTTTGATTTTTTTAATCAAGTTAGTATTTAACACAAGTTGGAAACAAAACTGTTATATCGCTATTATATTCGTTGTATAAAAGTATAATGTTTCCTTATCATCATCATCATCATCCCCAATCCATATCGTCCCCACTACAGGGTACACACCTCCAACAAATAATGATAAAGAAACTGTTTATTATCAAATAATGATAAAGAAATCTGACTAATCTACTACACATTCAATCCGAGAACGAGCTACTTGCTATAAAAAATAAACTAACAGAACTTCTAAAGGATTGTATGTCACATACGGAAACATAACATTTTTGTTTGTCTTGCCCCATTTCTCTGTCTTCGCCGCAGTCGTCGCTGGTTAACTAGCAACAGATAAATATAGGCTTCGACCCACGATAGAAACTGGCCAGCTTTGGTAGATACGTCACGATCTGATGAACTTCAAACGTAGACATCAAAAACATAAGTAGTGGCAAAGGGCGCGGGTTCAGGTTAGAGTGTCGGTTTACTCGGCTGATGCGAAGCGAAGCGAAACAGAGGTGACATCGCCACTAAACAGACGCACCGTTTTAGGTACTGTGCGCTCTCCCCCATGTTACGACTATTCCCGGCTAATAAATAACAAATCGACGCCCGGATAAAATATACGGTTTTCCCGGCGGAAGATTTTGTATTATTTGTAAGGGTAAAACTGTAGGTAGGCCCGCTTGAAAACCGCCTATTCCAATTTCACTGTACGTGTTTCCATTGTTCGATTCAATAATACATAGATAGTTATAAACAAGTACATCTGTGGTCCAGTGGTATTAGTTATGACTTGCGATCAAAAGATAATGGGTTTGATCCCGATCCTGTACCACTGAGTTAACTTCGTGTGCAATCTGAGAATATATTGTAATCATCTATATTGTATAACAATCAATATTTTAGACACCAATATACTCAACGGAGAAGGCAAACTTCGTGAGGAAAACTGCATGGCTGGGTGTGTGCAGGCTAACAACTCGCACTAGAGCAACGTAATAGATTACGACCTAATCCACCTCGTATCCTCCTATAAGGGCGACAATTACGGACTGGAGATGATAATGAAACAAAACGAAAATTGTCTCCTGAAACGTTGATTCATGATAAACAATCGGTTTCTTCCATTATCCCCGAATTGCACAAGATTTTAATTAAAATACACGAAATTATATAAGCCGAGCAGGCCTTTGTTACTAACGAAAGTCCCTTGCAGCAGTTACAACAAGTAAAATCTTAAATTTGCCTTTGCCCTATTACACAAAAACAGGTTGACCCAAATATTCAAGCCTGGTAAAATATCGTTGTACCGTCATTTATGCAAGTTCGCAAAAACGTATCCTGTCCTGCTTCCCGCCAAAGGAAACACAGTCCTTTCCTGTTGCTGTAAGATATAAAATAATTTATCATTATTTTCATTAACTACCAACTTTTGCTTACCCTTTTCGTGTCATTTGGATAATAATATATATTTGTATAGTAATATTTCGAGATCCCTCAGTTTACAATTAGATAAACAATAAAATAAAACTACGTAGTCGTATTTATTTTGCTGTATCATAAGCACGTGCTTAAGATACATTC
>WUAW01018901.1:6797-27694 GCA_017165845.1 Thaumetopoea pityocampa | reverse complement strand
GGGATCGAACCCGCGACCTCGTGAATGGCAGTCGGCATCACTACCGACACGCCACGAGGCCCGTCAATAACTAAGCAGTTCTCTGTCATGATATCATACTTTTTACAGTTTGGTCTACAAACTTAAAGACGAACATATAATAATGTAATATAAATATTGCTTAGGCTTTCCCTAATACTAAAGTCGGATTATTATCCACGGAGCGCAATCAGTTGGGTCGGGTTATCCCGGCAAGGAATGTAAAAATATACGCTGTTTATTTGTATCAAACTCGGGCAAGCAACCCAGGCGCGTATTCATGCTGAATATGAATGCAAACTGCCGCGGCGAATGGGCAAAATGGCGAAAATCAAATTAGGTATGGCGTGAATACTTCACGGCGACGTCGGGGAAAAAAAATTGAAATCAAATATTCATTGGCTCTCAACCGGATAAGCCGGCCCACAGTCATTTCAATACATTTTATTATCTATTTTCGTTGTGAAAAACACTCCGGAGCGTTTGATAGCACACGACCTCTGTCGACTAAATATATCCTACCATATTACATTCAACATAGCAAATAAAAGTAGCAAAAAAACGTAAGCAAAAATTCACCGTCACTCATAACGACGTTCTGTTATATCCTGGAAAAATACAAAAAACTAGCTTTTGCCCGCAGCTCCACCCGCGTGAATGTCAGTTTTCCGTTGCATGGGAAATCTCAACACAATCATAGTAGATAGATTTATATAAAAAGCCTAAGAACCACTTTTTCTTGACCTCTCGTACCTCGTACCTTAACCTTATCAATGATTTTTATTAGAAGTATTGTAATTGAGTTTTAGAAATGCACCTTTAGCATTAGGAGTGATCTTCTTTAATTTACTGTCTTAAATAAATTACAGAATCTGATTTAAAAAGACGAATACAAATAAGCATAATTAAAGAAATACGACTTAACATCTGAAGTCAAATAACGACAAGATTACAGACAATTCGTCAGCTCGCTATAAGTTTAAATTTTGAATGGCTTCCTTTGAGCCCAAGATAAGATGAGATTCCTTGAAGTTGACCTGAGGGATAAAAAAAGGTTCGAGTTTTAGGAAGCGGATTCCGTATGTATTCCGTATTTTTTGTTGAACAAAATGAAAGTACAAATCTCTAGTTCTTTATTTGAATTGATATACTTCAGAAACCTTTTAAAATACAACGTAGCTTTATGTTAGATTTAATTATCTACATAAGTAATTAAAGACTATAAATTATAAGTCATTGATTGATACAATAATCACAATATTATGGGATTAATATTATTCATTCGGATTTTTTCAATAGGCTAAACTTCTACGCTAATTTGTAAGCAGTGATTGGACACCTACGAAGATATGCCCACTCCAGTATTGGGCTTACGAAGACTGAACGGATAATCATCCACATTTTAATTTTGTAATCACTTTCTCATTTTATTTTTACACTATCTTTTGCCCACAGCTCCGCCCGCGTGAATGTCGGTTTTCTACGACATGGAAAATCACGACACAATCACACATTTATGTAAAAAGCCTAAGAACCACTTTTACTTGACCTCTCGTACCTAAGCGGCGACTACAAAAACAGGGATCAAGCTGTATCTTCAATTCTACTGGACCGATTTTGATGAAACATGCCGCATTAATTAAGTTGGAATAGTACCTTTACGATTGTAATAGTTTAATCAAAATCTACCCGTTGATTTTCGTGTGAAGCCCGAACAAACAAACAAACAAACAACGATGGATTCGGTTTCAGTAGCCCTTAATTAGTTGATCTGAGTAGTTTTTTTATTAAATATCTTTGATTTTTGAAAATTTGACATTTAACAATTTTATAATAGTATATAGATAGATACATACACTCACGCTGATAACCCATAAGGGTAGGCAAAGACCATAGTACATACTACATTTATTTTTACCAGTATATAAAATGTTGAAATGCGTTTGTAAAATCAGTTATTTGCTAAATCAATTGTTTTTATATTTGGTAAGGATATAGATTATAAATAACGACCTTCACAAAATTCTTGCGAGCGAAACAGGGGATTTCAACTAGTAATTTATGTGGTAGGATTCTTACGTGACATCTCCATTAAAAAAACTTTTGAATAATATTTTATATTATTATATAATTAAACATTGTTTGGTATTATTTAGTTAATAAATTACACGTTGAATGGTGACTATATTCAAAGGACGATTATTTATTTAAGCTCCTGAAGCTACACACATAAAATAAAAACCCTTTAGCCTTTTCAGTACATTAAATATGCGCGAATAATGCGTTTAATAGCACCCTTTACTTTTATTTACGACCCACGTCTGTCGAAAAAAAAAGAATTAACGGTGTCCCTTTCGCAAATATTTGCTATTGTCTTCATATTAATAATTTCATTTTAAACATATAAAACAGACACCTGTGAGAGTTTACGAGTTTACCTTGCTATAAAATTATTCGTAACTGAACTGTTCCGTTTATACTTTCCTAAACAACTACACAACAATATGTTAAATATTTGTTTAAATTCGTTTGCTATTCAGAGTATACTGGTGTAACTTCAAGTCATCACTATAACCTATCTACTGTCTTACTACAGAGAGCGGGTCTCAGAATGAAGAAGGTTAGGCTATTCCCCCCCCCCCCCTCCCGCTGGCCTAATGAGTGTTTACAGATCTCACATATCGTGGAGAAAATCTATCAGAATGTTTTCCTCATAACGTTTTTTTTTTCACCATTTGAAGGGAGTAATAGTTAATCCGCGAGTTGACAGTATGTTTATAAATTAAATTCAATAATTTAATAATAACATATAAACATATAATTTAATAATAACATATAGATAAAAAGCCCAAAAAACTAGAAATATGAAAAATATAATTATTAATTTATTTAATTTTCTTTTGGGAAAATTAAGACTTCATCGGTGAATCACGTGATTGGAAACACTACTCAGAAAACGTGGCGTCTACTATCAATAAATATACACATTTGACAGTGTTGTTGGGTTATCAGGTTTTTTTGTATTTTATCACTTTTTATAATATTATGATATCCTGGTCATTGCACAACACACCATTGATAGTAATTTTTAGGTGCATAAATTACAATCGCAGTTAAACTTTAAGCAAGTTAACTTATAATCTTAGTTTTGTTTATTGCACAATGACGTCACTCGTGGTCACGTGACCATACTGCCACGATTTGTGGGCATGTATTTAAATTGAAAAAAGTTGAAAAATATTTTTATTGCATTTAAAGGTGTGATAAAAAATAAGTATTTATACGCGGCTATCGTTTTGAATATATAAAACGTTTAAAATAATTTTTCAAAAGTAATCTACTGCTAGATTATTGATGCGCTCATGATTTGGAAGTCAGAGGTGCATTCTTTGGATTCGAACTTGACTGTGCACAGTTACACCACTAGGCTATCACCGCTTACAGAAACACGCACTAGTAGCTTGAAGTAACTGTTATAATTAAAGGTAAAATTCAACTGTGAGAGACAAATTTCATAAATATTAAAACGAAAAAAGAAACAAGTAATACAAGCAATCTTTTCGGGCAGGGCTCTATTCGGTCGTAGGTACTGACTCCAGAACCTGTGGGACGCATATATACGAATGCGTGTTCCCCTGAAAATTTCACCTCTCAGTTTGCATAAGAGAAACATCATCTATATTTCAGCCGGCAGAGTTTGTGACGTGTAAAGACGCCTATCCCGTGAATCATAAATGATTATCGTTTTTGACAACCCTAAACTTTCAGCAAGACAAGCTAAGCGCGAGCATATATACAGTAAATAGAATACTAATGTGTATCTGTTATGTGTGACATGAGCATATATTCTCGGCATTCTAACCTTATCGCTCTCTCTTTTATTTTCACCGTTGTCTTTATAATATTCTTTGATAAACTATTCATCATCATCATATCAGTCCACAGACGTCCACTGCTGGATATAGGCCTCCTCTAACGATCGCCACATTGAGCGGTTATGAGCTGCCTATATCCACCGATTCCCTTCACCAGGTCATCGGTCCATCTAGTCGGGGGCCTACCCGCATCACGCTTTCTGGTTCGGGATCGCCACTCCAGCACTTTAAGACCCCAATGACCATCGATCCTGCGAACTTTGTGCCCCGCCCACTGCCACTTCAGTTTTGAAATCCTTTGAGCTACGTTGGTGACTCTAGTTCTCCTGCGGATTATCTCATTACGGATCGTGTCTAAAAAAATAAATTATTGTAATAAACAAACTATTATATATTATAATAAATAAACTATTATATATTTATTGTTTGATAAACTATTACAGTTGTAAATTTCAGGAGCGCATCTAATAAAAAAAAACTGAGTTACTTTACAATTCAAACACATAAATATTTACATGTTCACGAAGTGATCGGTTCGATAAAAACGTCAGACGATTTTTCATCCATTTTTATATGGTCCTATTTGTATTCAATTCGCTTCACGAAACACTTCGATTTCTCTATTTTTGTACATGTCGTGGCAATTCTAATACCGACAAAGCTTTTGAAGTGGAGCTCTCGGACTCTGTAAGGCTGCAATCTTATTTAGCAGGCCGGTACAGTGGAGTTTGATCTTTATATATACACAACAATGGTTGATTGTCGGTCTGTGGGTAAGTCGGGTGAGTGCTAAGTGGCTGCACGTGGTCTTGTCTCCGGGGAGAGACGAGAATACGCGGGGTTTAGTTGGATGCATCTTGTGGTGTACCAGAAGCTCATGCTAATATCGTATGTATTACAATTAATTCAGTTTAAAACAGACAACGTGAGTTTGAATGTACTTTGAGTTTATTCAGACAATTTTTCATTACATTTTGTATGTTTTCGTTCTCTTTGTTGGGTAGTTAGCAGTTTATTCGAAGGCCCTAATGATTAATGTTGATTTAACAACAGTTTTGCTGTGCGGCGCTGAAATAACGTTGTGAGAACCAGCTAAGGGGTGTACCGGGATAATGAATAACACCGTTATCCGTTATTCAGTCAAGGTCTACTGCTATCTCTAAAACGCCTGCCAAGCATGGAGACAATGGCAAATTCCTCGTTTTTAAAAAGGAGGCCCATTTCCAGCAATGACGAATTCTACAGGCTGCTGTTGATGATAATGATCAATATTAATTTTTATCTTAAAGTAACGTAGGTTGACATTTTCATGCTATGTGCTATCATGTTAACGATGCAATGTAATGACAATATAAGCCTGATTACAATATACTAGCGATGCGTGAATATGAATAATTTCAACAGTCTACTTATTAGTAACTACAAATTTTCCAATTCGAATAGAAAATTTTACAGTGTATTCTAGTAATCGTTACTAATTAGTAACAGATGAACAGTTTTAAGATGACAAGTAATACGTTCACTGTTCATCGTTCGACTAGTCGATTGATTTTATATTTATTCCAATTATTTGAATGATTTATTGATTCGAATGAATTCACACATATTATTCGTAGTCCCGCAACGCCACTACTCGTTCTCATTTTGTTGACCGTTTATGATAACTAAGTTCGTCGCCAATCAGTTTTTATGTAGTAAAATACCTGATGCTATGTTTTTTGTAGCAACCCTTACATTTCTTTTTTCTTCATGGGTGTTCAGGATTAGGGAGTACTTAATCTTTTAACTTGTCCGGCAAACAAACTTAATTATACGAACCCTGACCCCCCGAACTACTACTGTCCCTTCTTACTCCTTTCGAGAGAGTAGTATCCTATATCTTATTGCCCTTTTCCCAAATTCCATATACCTTACTCAATACACCTTTCCTACCTCAGCCTCTTTTCTTTCCTCTCCGTTAAATCGTGGGAACGCAATAAGGAATTTTAACACCTGAATCTTATAAAATGGCATATAAAGTGGTTCGTCACCCGACATGTTTCGTTTCCCGCATGGGCGAAAAGTGGGCTACGTAACTACTTTGCTACATTAAACGATCGTAGCAAGTGGAGAGAACTGGTCTCTGTCTACCCCAATTCTTCGGTAGTATAGAGGTCAATAGCTGCCTCTGTTACACGGGGGACCGGGACTCAATTCCCAGCTGGAGATGCAGGGAAAAGGGTATGAACGTGTGTTATTTTTTTCCATTTTTTTTATATTAAAAAATAAAGCAAAAAAAAAGCACCAACCAGATTGAATGCGCGTACAAATTAGCTGCTATATGAATAAATCGGAGATACGCCACAAACTGTAAGTGCTCGTTACGCACTATAAAGGCAAACTGTGTGCGTAGTGCATTCGCAACATTACTGATCACTCGATGTGATGACAGCGAGAAAATCGATATTCAAACCTACATTCGTACCGAGCATCAATTCCCTTAAGGCGCCGCGGTTGAGAATGCATCTCGTAGTTCTGTGATCCATCGATATGAGAGAGTGGGATGCAAGTCTCTTGGGGAAATCCATAATCAACTGTTTAAAGAAGAGCACTCCTTGCAAGACAGAACGCAAATAAACGCAAATAATGAGACGTGTTCTTTCGGTAAGTCTAGCGTTAGTTATTGGTTTTAGTTGTATTTGTTTATTAAATCGATTTTTCTAAACCAAAAATTGCCAAACTTTTTTGTCTCGTAGACTACGTGTCATGTTTTTCGGTTTTGGGTGGGCATAGGGTATTATAATTTACTCAAACTAAGAACTATTAAGAAGCTTAAGAACTGTACTGAATACAAGTGACCTTTTGATTAAACTATATTTAATTACTAAACAAACAGTATATACAGAATGAAATAAAGAAAAAGAAGAGTTCATTTGATACATCTAAAATTATTGTCTATAAAATACAAAGAGAAAAAAGAGAAAATAAATAACTGTACCAAATGGAATCATGTATTATATTTATGTATAATAATTTTACACATTTTAACATTTTTAATTTTAATAATATTACCTACCAATAAAAAGCAAAGAGCATGCTCAAATTTTCTTGTATTGAGATTTAATTAAATCAGTTCAAAATTTTCCAACTTTAAAATTAACATATGCACGCATAAATTTTGAGTATTGCTAAAAGTTTTATTTTAATTATTAATGAGCCTTTTACTCTCTCGTTATTATTTATTCCGTTGTATTAAATATCCATCAAAAATTAGTTTAGTATTCGTGCTCATAACGAAGATTAAATTATTAAAGAATTTATAATAAGGAGCCGCATTACAATATACCCCTTTACACTTGTCCGGTGGACTCAAATCTCATGAGATACGAGTATGTGGGAAACAAGTTGTAATAGAAATTGTTGAGAAAAGATTTTATGTTCTTACTGTTTGTTGAAGTGAACATTATCTTTTCTAGGCGCAGAGCATAAAATCTATAAAAATTGTTGTTCAAACATTTTAATGCACATTTATTTCCTTTTATAGAGAAGTCAAAGGGATCAAGCCGATACAGCCTTATTTGACGTCGTTATATATTATAATTTTCACAAGTAAATGAAATACGTATCTCATTTTATTGCTACATAAGAATTCAGATATTAATCCAACAATTACAACGTTGACTAAGCGAAAGTTCCCACAAGCTTATTGCCTTGAAAAAATCATTATGCAATGGTGGTCACAATTTTATTCCAATGTTTCAATATAGTTCACGATTATTGACGATTGATACACAAACAGCACTATATTTACCCATCAAACATCACAACAAACTAAATAAAACACTAAAATAAAACTTCAAGTGATGCTTCACTCTGGTTGTCGCCAATAGTCCATGACATAATTTAAAATATTGTATTTTATTGTCAGTTATATGCCAAGACATGATGTTCCTGTGTTTATTGACTCTTGAGAAAAATTTTAGGAGCGAACTTAAGTTATATGAGTCTCAGAATTGGAGAAAAGATTCTTAACAATGATTAAAGCGTGAAATTTAAAGTGATCGAGCAATCAAATGAAAGTCGAAGTATTCCATTTATAAAAGTAGATTAGATAAAAGTAGAGTATATTTAATAGGAATGTGGATTTAGGCAATAAAACTTATATTCAATAACACCATGAAGAAGTGGATTACGATATACTAATAATATTTTAGAAAGAAAGACATAAGCGTCCGGTTTACTTTACAAAAGACTCCTTTTTCTATAAAGACGTCAATATATGGCACACTTTTTGTTCACGGCCGAATTCCCCCTGTTCACGTAATTCAACCAAACTAAATCACATTCCGGCCGAGGCTCAATACGCCCAATAATTCCATTGGAATCAACAACAATGGCTCTTTAAGAACCGATAGCGATAAATCGAAACCAAGTACATTGATCATCAATAGAGCATTAAGGAGTCGACGCTTTCACAATGTACATTAAGTGTGTGTTTCAGCGAATCACTTCCTACGGACCCCAGACCTGAAAAGGGTGGTTAAAGAAAACAGTGAGTGCGGGAAATGACACAGTAGAAACCAACTAAAGACCTGCTTTCTATTCTTAAAGCAAATAAAATGTCAGAAATTGAAAAGTCATTCTTGAATTTTACGCCTCAATAGAATAATTTCTAAAAAAAAATGTCAATATAAATATTGTTTGCTAATATCAATGTGTCTATTAATTATTACAACGTTAATTAATAATCTGTACTCGAGTACTTCGTACTCATAGGTAATATAGTTTTGTGAGATAATTTTAACACAATTACCAATTTTTTCAAGTTCCCTTTTAAAGGGAAGGCAAAAGGATCTAAGCATATACAGCCTTGTTTATCGTAGTTATATTGTTTTCATAAGTTAATAAAATGCTGGTGTATCTCAATTAATTGCTTCTTGGGAGTTTTGACGTCAATCCGACGATTACCACATTGACTGAGCATGAGTTTCCGCAGACTTATTGCCTTGAACAAATATGGTCACTTTGGAATGTTATTCACGGTTTTATTCCAATATATCAATACTGTTCATGATTATTGACGATTAATATACAACACAACACCAAATTTATGTGTATATTACACATCACAATAAAGTATCATAATTTAAATCGTTAAAACTTCAAGTGACCCTTATCGAGTTGCCGCCAAAAAGTTCAGAATGTGTCAAGTGGCAAGTGTGCACGTAACGTTGCGTGCACACTTGTGTTGTAGAACTAAATTAATGAATTAATACATTTACTAAACTATTGAGCCTACTGTAGAATCCCAAATTTAGATATGTAAATTGTCGCATTTACAACTCTTACGAAATAATTACGGAAGAAATAAATAGGTTTATGAAATAAAATTTACGAGTATAATTTTACTTAATATTTTTTATGATGATATAGAGAGTAATAACATAGAATTAGAAAAATCAAAATTTTAGATAAGTAAATTATCGTTTTTACAACGATGTTTATGGGTTTATGGAAGATATAATCACTTCAATAACTTCTGTTATATTTCGGTAGCATGCAGTTTACTGATTATTATTTAATTTAATATGCAGAGTTTTTAGGTCGAAATTTTCCACAATATTTATATTGGTAAATTTTTAAACGTTAAATAACGGTTAAACAAATAGACCGATATTATTATAACTATTACCAGTTATAAGTAATGTATCGTTTACGGACAATTTTCACTGTTATTACTTACATGCTCCGAGCAGGCGCGATAAGTTGGCAACAGACTCGTGGTAATTCTGATTGTAAAATGTACAATTAACAGTAATTTATTAAAACCGTTATTTTCTCATACATTTTCTGTCTGGTTATTTTTTGTTAAATATTTTTTCCTTTGCAACATTTTTTTTTTGTATCTAGATAATGCAATTAAAAAGGACATTTATACTTAGCTTAAAATATCTAAGATTGTAGATGTATTTTGCACTAATCGAAATCAAATTCGATTTATTGAATAATAAACTAGTAAATCAGCCACAGATTGAATTAGATAGCGCGCGAAATATATATTTAAAGCAGTAATACGTTAGTTTAAAATAATACAATATTTTATTTAAAATAGTATTGAAATCCAAACTATTAAAAGATATTTTGTATTACGTCAAACTCATTTTTTTATTATTTTATATCAATTTTTTAGTGAACCGAAAAATGCGTAGTAATATTTTTATTACTGCGCAAATAATTAATAACAGAAATATAGCGACTTACGAAAAATTTCACTTCAAATTATTTTAACGTATTAAAATACCTAATGCCTTAGGGTGTGGTTTAACTAAGTTCTTACTCGATTTTAATCCATGCCAAGCGGTTAAATGTAATCTGTTTAATAGGCAATTTCAGCTTAGAATCTATCCATGTTAGAGGGTTTCTCTCTAACAGGAAGTGGCATGCAGTCACTCTCAAGCATCCTTATTTAAATTATAATAATATTAATATTTATAGTAATATGTATAATAATGGTAGTAAAGCTGGTTTTCGCCCTAATGAGTCCCGGGGTTGAATCCCGGTAGGGATACACCCAGAAGCGGTCGTTATCTTTACGTGTGAACGATTATTATCTCTGTTTTGCTATTAGATAGCAGAACAGAGTAGAACACTCGGCGATGCAGCCCATCACGTGTCGTCACGCCCCAGAAGGGGGAGAGGTGATAGCAAATATAAAGGCCAAAGAAAATATAATAATTTGTAGGGAGTCAAGAATTGTCGCAGGCTAACACCATGGAATGGTGCCTGCGGCATCCTCCGCGGCTCGGCCCGTGTGACCACGACCGGTCGGTAGGTCCATAGGAAGGTTACAGGGAAAGTATCCTTTCGGGCGAATGTACTATACAAATCGCGTTTTATTCGCTTTTTAGACAGTTTTATATGTGTTTACTGTTTGTTACTCAATCTAATATTTTATAACTGATTGATTCAATGGCAGTGAGACTTCTTTCTTTGCAGATTAGTACCGGATTCAAATCCCGGTATGGACAAACTTTGTGTGATGAGCACAAATATTTGTATCCGAGTCATGGACGTATTTATCTATATTATTATTAGTAGTTATCTATACGTATATATAAGTATATATCACAGAATGCAGGTTCACAACCGCTAAACTAAGTAAACTAACTAGTAGTTAATGTAATGGGATAAAGTGAAAGAGGTCTCATAAACATAAAAAAATACAATTTTTACCATCTGATAATGAGATGAGTATATAATGTACGTCAAATAATGATTCCACTGAATATTATATTAATCCGAGCGGATCCTTCAAGTTTAAAAAGTAAGTGTAGTGTCGCTGTCATATTGCCGCGAACACTTAGTGTAAGTTATTCTCCCTTGTTTTGGTTATGTTAAAGGATTCCTGGAATAATTATCACACAGCGACCTACGCATCCATTAATTAACCATCTTAATTACTAAGGCCAAGTTAATTATGCCGAGTAAAACTTAACGCCTAAAGAGTGTTATCCCGTTAATTTAGTACAAAGTAGCTCTTACGGAAATCTCTTTATGTCATTTCCCTTCAGCAATATCGCTAAAGTCGCCACGGCCGCTATCGGGGCACCTTTAATGTCTTCAACTTATAAATAATAAAATTACGGAAAAATTATTCGGCTGCTTTTAACATTCACTTTTATTTATGACCCCTAATAATTTACTGTCAACTAAATTAAAGCAGTGCTCGTGATATATGACAATGAAGCTATTATTTTTGGTGAATTTTTGAGACTTATTTTGCTTGTGTAACGATGAGTTACGAAGAATTAATGACATTATGTTCAGTTGCCAAATACAAGTTTGTATTTGATATGATTTGAATGAATATCTTTTGTTTTGTAAACAGACACGCGCTTAAACGTGTGCCAAAATATTTTATCTCCGTGTCCGTTGCCAGAAAATTAATTTAATACGAATACTTTTTACCGTTTAGCACGTGCGGATGAATTTGTCAATTGTATTGCGGGATTCGTATTTTTGAAATGGGGTTAGTTTTTAAACTAAATATCATACTTAAAGATTTCGATGATAATTTAAGGACGAGGATTTACTTACGTCTCGTTAAGACGTTATATTTACAAAAAAGATTTGAGACTTTAATATTTCATCGTCAGGCCCTGCAAGTCCGCTTCTGGATATTGGTCTCCTTCTTCAAAAGGAGGCTCACAAGAGCTTAGCAGGTGTCTTAAAAATTGCAGTAGGTTTTGATTAAATAATAGAATAACGCTGCTACCCCACATTATCGTGGTACACCCCTTAGCTAGTTCTCATGGCATTCATGGGAAGTTGTGGGTACTTTAAAACTTATAACATCTTATTTCATTGATATACAAACAGACTGAACTCACACATATTTTTTTCATCTTCATCATCATTATCATCATTTCAGCCCATAGCTGTCCACTGCTGAACATAGGCCTCTCCAATCGAATTCCAGCGCGACCGGTCCATAGCCACCTGCATCCAACGAGAACCAGCGATCCTCACCAGGTCGTCGGTCCATCTCGTAGGTGGCCGTCTCACCCTGCGCTTGCTAGTACGTGGTCTCCATTCAAGGACCTTTTTGCCCCAACGGCCATCCGATCTTCGCGCTATGTGGCCTGCCCATTGCCACTTCAGCTTGCTTACCCTACGGGCTATGTCAGCGACTTTGACTTTTTTTTTCATCTTAATGTTCTATATTCATTCACAAATTCATGTTAAACTGAAAGTATACTGTCTGTTCGTTGCCCCTCTAAGGGTCAATTATTGAATTTATTATTTATACCTTGCCTAATAATTAGATCATCATCATCATCCCCAGTCCATATTCAACCCCACTACATGGGCACGGACCTCCCATGATTAGGACGGGGATTAGGCCATAGTCTACTACACTCGCCTACTGCGAGTTGATACACTTCACACACCCATACGAGCATGCAGGTTTCCTCACAAAGTATTTCTTCTCCGTTAAGTATATTAGCGTCTACAATGTAAATCGTACATATATTAGAAATAACTCACTGATACGGGACCAGGCCAAACTTACGACCTTCCGATCGCAAACCGTGTCTAGCACCACTACACCACCAGTATACCTATGTAAAAATATAGATATAAATAAATAATATTGCAAAACACTGATACTAGACGACGGTATAATTATATAGATAAATGATAACACATATACAGATAAATATTGCTGTGTGGCGTCAGCGTAATTACAGGATCACTCCATCTCCTCTCGTGGATGAACTAAGGGATGTACCAAGATAATGGTCAGCAGAGTTATTTTGTTATTCAATCAAAAGCTACTGCGATTTCCCAGACCACTGTCTAGCGTGGAAATTATGGCAAACCCCTCCTTTTTATGGCGGAGGCTCATTATGTCCAGCGGTGGACTGCCATAGATCGATGATGAGAATGAATTAAAGTTATAAATGGTTTTTATTTTCATTATAATTTGGAACAAAATACAGGTGATCGTAGAATGAAAGCGCTCGGAGGAGCCACCTCATTACCCACTGACCGCAGCTGAGTAATGACCCGCCGAAAACCGAGTCACGCCACTGTCCGCCGCCCGCGCGTTTTGTGGCTTCCACACAAACAAAATGCGAATTCATAATAATGTCATTGTTTATTCGAACGCGAAAGGGTTACGAGAATCAGCTCTCGTAATTTCAGCGTTATTATAGAGAAATATTTAGAGTTAATTCTGATTAAATAATGTTAATTTTATCACACTTTTATATAATCATTCGTGGATACTATAATCACTAACCATTTATATATGTGTATTACTTTAACTATGTATTTAGTGATTGATTTCCCTAATAAAATAATAATAACACCAATATCATATCAACCCACAGTCGTGTGGATCACTGCTGGACATAGGTCTCCTCTAATAATCACCATATCGAGCGGCTGTAAGCCACCTGTATCCAGCGATTTCTCGCTTCCTTAATCATATCCTCGGTCCAGGTAATTGGGGTCGACCCACATTAAACTCTCCGATTCGAGGTTACCACTCCAATACTTTAGAACCTCAACGTCTACTGGTTCTGCGAGCTATGTGCCCCGCCCATTACTTCTTCAGCTATTCAATCCTTTGAGCCATATCGGTGACTCTAGCCACTCTGGTGTGGGAAAAAGATCAAAGAGTTATATTTTTTAATTTTATCATAGTAAGAATGCAAATTACTCAAAGAGAGGTCTTAAATAAAAAGTAACATTAGCAGATACTATTAAAAAGGAAGACATCAAGAAAACTTACATTTTATACTTAGAAATAATTATTTACCTTTCCCTGATAAGTTGCCATTAGGTGCACACCTTGTTTCAATAGATTAGAAAGAGGTATTATCCTAGACTGGCAACACTGATCGTACATCGAACGTACAATTGCAATCAGCCTAATATGTTGATCGGTACGTCCATCTCATTACGGTGGACGACCGCAGGTGAGTGATGGCAGGAGCCGCCGGCCATTTTATTTGTGGTCGATTTAACGCCAACAACAAATTTTGTGTTAGCCACCGCGACGGGCTTATCATCCGAGGACTATGATTACTTTTGCACAATTTAAAATATTAGAGAGATTTTATTGCACCCCATTGTTCTGTTAATTTTACAGAATGACAACTAGAGATTTAATTTTTGTGATTTATCGTGTTCTGGTGTAATTATGTTTGTAATGGTTATAAATTGTATTGTTTCATCATCATCATCATGGTCATCATAAGTCACTGCTGGACACGGGTCTTCTCCTCAAAAAAGGGATTTGCCATAATCTCCATGCTTGACACACGTCTTGGAGTTCGCAGCAGATTTTAATTGAATAACATCTTAATCTGTCTGCCTCTTATCCTGGTTCATATCTGGTTTACACAGCATCCAAGGGAAGAAATGGAATGGCGCCATTATTGTGCCATCGCCACACAGCAATATGTATTGTACTGTTTATATAAATTTATTTACAACGCTGTTACATATAGAGCCATCTAAGTAAGTGACGTTATAGAGCACTCGGCTAAGGACGCTACCATCTCAACCACGAAAGAGCACTTCAAATGTGGCATCGATCAATTCACATATTAGAACTAGTCGTAATTATTACTGTATCTTCTTATCTATACTATAATAAAACTATACCTGAGTCAAATCTGTACATTGAATATTACTTGAAAATTTTAATTAAAGTATACTTCCTTATCGATGTAGAAACCGCATTTTTAAATTATTTTCTCTCTTTTTTAAGCCAGTGGCTGCCGCATCCATGGTTGCATAGCCTAGACCTAAGACGATGGCTAACCTTACCCAAGCATGCGGGGCTCTGTTTGGGTAGACCTGTTTTTAAACACTTACTTTTCCATGAGGAACTATAACACTTTTGAATCTTACAAAAATGGCGGCGTCGTGTTTCAGCACCCAACAGGTCTCGTTTCCCGCGAAAGCGTAAAGTGGGCTACGCATAGCCATTTTGCTTATGAAAGTGAAAAGAAGAGGTCTCTGGCTATCCCAATTCCTCGATAGGCTAGTGGTCGGTATCCCCGCTTATCACGCGGAAGACCGGGGTTCGAGTCCCTGACGAAGAGCCAGGAAAAAGCCAGGGAAAAGGCGTGATTTTATGTATATATGTCCCTTTTAAATAAGATAATGCAAAAACTACTGGCCGGATTTTGACAGAGGTTTCACTCATTTATTTCTTATAGTCTGGAATAAGATTTTTACTCTTTCATAGAAACTGGTTAAAAAAAACGGACGTTATGGTATTGCAAAGTTTTTTATGAACCCGAGGATCCTCGTAAATTTCCAAGTTGTTAAATGGTCTACACGGGCAGAGCTGCAGGCAACAGTTAGTTAATTATAATAAATTTCGAGACTTTTTTATTAAGATTTCCGGATTTAGCTTCCATAATTACGTATTCTTCTTTTAAATTAATATCATTTATGTTAAGTTCTATTTGTAAGTTCGTACGTCAACAATTCTCCGACAAATTAATGTACCAGAGTTGATTTTCAATTAATTTAAGTATTTTAATTTTTTTATCACATATTTTACTGTCGTTCTTGTCAGTCCCCTGCTGAGCCTCTCTTAGTTCGTATCACATAACCCAATATTCAACTCCCCGCACCCTATTGTCTCACTCTCTCACTACACCATTAATGGAACGTTGTCTGCGTTCCAGAATCCGTCTTCCCCATTAACTATCAGTCCTACGTCACTTATAATATGTATAGTCTGCATCCAGTTGAGCGTGCTAATATGTTTAACTTTTCCAATCAAATTTAGTTTGAATCGAATTACCATGTCCCGTTCAGTCACGCAAATATTTCGAGCATAGCTACCTGGTGGCATATGGTTAGCAAGCTGAGCAACAGTAAATTCACACTGTTAGCATCCATATTTCGGCTCTGTTCCTTTGTGGAGATAGGATATGCGGGGAGAAGTGGGTTGAAGATTTTGATCTTATATAATATATAAATTTGTTTTCATTGTTCTCATAAACATCAGATTATATAAGACGTCTCGCAGCGACATATTAAAGAATAAATTAAAATACGATCTCACAACGTACTTATAACACAACGATGTCGATTCTTACAACACATTGTTCTAACACAGAGGTCTCCAAACTTTTTGTCTCATAGACCACTTACAATTTTTGGTTTTGGGTAGACCCCATACTTAGTTAATATTGAATTTTTGCAAAAAAACCATTCCCGATTTGGGCCATATGCCGTGCAGTGATAATTTATACAGCAGTGTTTTACTTTAGAGAAGTGTATTAACAGAAAAATGTTTTTAGTGCAATTTAACGAATTTACATCAGTATATAGAATGTTTAAAAATGAAAATCATTTGACAGTATCCTCTTCATCTGAACTATCAAATCATATGTGTATGTTCTCTAAGTCTTCTTATGGTGGAGTTATTTGCACATTGTGATGTTTAGTATATCTTAAAAACCAGATTATAGTTATCATGTGAACACAGATATCGATGGTTTATGCACGATTTTTACAATTTTATTAATATGTCCAGATTGTATCCTTTCTTTAATAAATAATGAATCTATTAATGTCAACCCATAAGAAGAAAAATCTATTGAATCAATGTTAGTACATATTTCAGTTCTAAATCTACCATCAGCAGCTGTGTGTTCGCTAATGCCAAAAGTACTTTCGGAATGTCCCCATACCAGAAACTGGCTACTTCCTTCTGATACATTTGCCGCTTGCATCTATTCCCCTCCAGGATGGACTCCAAACGCATCAAATTTTTTAATCTTCTTGCCATGGCGGCGTGATTCATATCCAGGGACTTGGCCGGTCAAAAACATAATTCTGACTGTTTCCACCGTCACCACGAAGAAGTGCCCTGGACGCAAGAACAATTAAGGTACCTTAATGACAGAAAATAAAAAAGAACTCCTATTAATAAAACAGAATTTCGAGTGTCTAAGAATCATACCTCATAGGACCTCCTCTAAGGTCTCACGCATTCAACGCAAGGATATAAAAACAACAGATTGATACTGTACTAACTCAGTACTTTATATTAATGTACAATTATTCAACTCTGCACGCCCATGGCCCAAAACCACCTTGAAGCGGGGCACAGTTTTTTAACAACTTCAAATTTGTTTTTTAATATCAGGTATAACGCTATTCACTACATCAATTATATTTTTAATTGTAGTGAAGACAACTTTGGATATCAGTGTCCTAATCCTAACATTACACGTCCTATATCTTCTAAGTTATATTTGGTACTGTCAGTAGCTCAACTCTTGTTAAATCGTTTACGAACTAAAATCGCGCAGCTTTTATAAAACCTTATTTTAGTGATAAACACGTATATATTCACTAAAATATTTACGGTAAAAGTTTACCGGCTAAGAATTTTTCCTCGACTTACCGCCGAAGTAGTGTAATAAAAGGCGACTGAAACACTCATGCCGTTGTAAAAAGAAAGTATCCTAAAAAGTTCATATTTATTTCCTAGTATAAAACGAACTAACTCTTATTTTCATCCTCTTAACAAGAAAGTAATCTGTCGACCTACGTCGCGATAACGCGATTTTTATGTAACAAAGTCGAGTCGCGCCTACCCTCACCTAGCCCGGAGCTCTCTCGAAAAATCCCCGCATTGTCAGATTCCACGAAGGTTTCAGCATAATATACATTTTCCCGTGTTAGAATTACATCTGTATTTTGCTCATGGTACATAAAATCGACGTAAATGCGACGTCCATGAAGGTTCGGTTGGTAACCTATAGTCTTTATTTAGTTGGCTTCAACGTAACAGTCCCGTGAAAGTTTTACTGTCAGCAGTTGTAGCGCTACATGCTTGTGGCCGTTTCATAAGCGTAGCGCAGTAAAGCGCACCGGATCGCGGATATAACGCGATGCACCGCTCCAAGACAAATTCGTGCCCCGCGTAATAAAGCGATCCCAGCTTTTATTACTTTTACATTTTAGCACTATATTTTTGAAATAAGCGTGCACAGTTAGTGTGTAACATATATTGAACAATAGAAAACCTTGTGATGGAACCTACATGCCCGTATGGGTGTGTGAAGTCTACTATCCCGCACTAAGCCAGCATGGCAGACTACGGCCTAATCGCTCTCCTGATTAGAGAAAATTCGTGTCCCTGTAGTGAGGATAAACATGAACTGAGAATAATGATAGTATATCTTAATATTTAAAATAAATTGTAATATCTTAAACTTTTCTTTCAGAGCGCTCCGAAAGAAACGTTTATGAAATGTTTGTTGAAAGTCACAGATCAAAAAATAAATTTACAATAATATATAAATTGTTACCCAAAATACAATATTACATTTAACAAATTTTTGTACATATTATTCACATCTCAAATTAATATTTTTCTGTATATCTCTCTTTTTGTATATCTGTATTGACGATAATGATTTATGGTTAAAGATTAATTACTACATTTGTGCTCATTACACAAAGTCTGCATCTACAGTGATTCGAAGTTGACACAATTAAGTGAGCGAATTAGATGATGATTTGAACTTGTATCACAAATACAATAAATAAATTCTGCTATTAAATTTTACGTGAAACTGTATGAGTAGGGAATGAGTGTAGACTATTGGCCCTAAAAATACCTCAGCATAATCATCTGCCCGCGTTAATAATCCTGGATTTTACTGCTGAGAATCCTGCTTTATTACCACTTTGGCCGATCTTTAACAGTGGGAAGCCTAGATATTTACATATCCTTCACGATGTACGTGAATATTTCTGTTTTTATGTAGACATGAATTTGCCCACATATTAATACACTATCCGACTATCCCCTGAATGATTTACTTTTTATCTATAGTATTATAAAATTGTTAAATGTTAAATTTTGCAAATCAAAGAATTAAAAAAAACTACTCAGATTTACTAATTAAGGGCTTCTGAAATTAAATGCATCGGTCGATGTTTTTTTGTTGTTACTTTGCTTGTTGCTTTGTTCGAGCATCGCGCAAAAACTAGAGGGTAGATTTTGGTAAATCTATTACAGTCTTTAAGGTACTATTCCGAATTGAATACTGCAACATGCTTCATCAAAATCGGTCTAGTAAAATTGAAGATACAGCTTGATTCTTATTTTAGTAGTCGTCGTTGAGGTACGAGAGCTCAATTAAAAGTACTTCTAGAGTTTTTATATAAATCTACTATGATTGTTTTCGGATTTCCCATGTACCGGAAACCCGATATTCAGGCGGACGGAGCCGCGAGCAAATTAGTACTATATAAAAATGTCGACTAAAATAATAGCGATGAGGCCAACTTGGTGAATGACATTTTTATATGCGGTCAAGTTGTAGCAATAATGTGCGAGTGAGAGGTGAATAGAGGCAACGCCATTATCATCTTTTCCATTTAACAGCATGATTAGTAAAAGAATAAAATTTTCATCATTATACAGGATATTACAGAGAATATGTTTCACTAGAAGATAAAACCTAACAAATACCTTATTTGACTTCCCCCCATTCACATAAAAAAAATATATTTACAGCTTCTTCTTCAGTATTTGTATTGTACAAATCTTGATCTGTTTCATACCATAGATCTTGTAACCTCTGGATCCAGTCTCAGCCTCCACATTCTATGATATCGGCAATCTATCGACATTAAACTTCAATGCATTAAACTCAAATTACTCAACCCTGATATCTTTTTTATCCTTTTTTAAACTTTTCCTATGGTTCAATCAAAATTCAAAACTTCTGTTATTCAATCAAAATCTACTGGGATCTCCAAGACGCCTCTTAAATGTGGAAATTATGGCAAATCCCACCTGTTTAAGGAAGAAGCCCATCATCAGCAGTAGACTTCTGCGAGCTGATAATAATTTCTAGAACCGCCATTTTATCGCTTTCAGCACAACAATATTACTTTTACCTTTAAATTTAAATATCTACACCGTATTACATTACAAAATATAAGATAAAACGCTTGAACATACATATTTCTCGCGCCACAAAATGACTGAACGTTACTATGAACAGAAATACTTAGCTCGGCACATACACCCGACCGAATGCGCAATATTACTTAACCGCTCCGAAATTATATACAAGCGGAGTGAACACACCATGTTACGTGTGTACCACTAAATTTTAGTTAAAGTCGTTCCCGGCAACAGGTGCGCGCGATGAGCCCGACGGAGACTCGTAATTATCATCACTACGGTTACACTTATAGCTTACGTACGTATGTGTGTGTGTGTGTGTTTCTCGTCGTACGTACGTACGTACGTACCCGTGATACTCGTGTCGACGATGAAAACATAATTGCACTCTCTAGTAGATTTACATACATACATACATACACTCACGCCTTTTTCCCTGGCTCTCCGGCGGGGAATCGAACCCCGGTCTCCCGCGTAACAGGCGGGTATACTGACCACTATACAACCGAAGAATTGGGGTAGGCAGAGACTACTTCTTTCCAGTTGCTACGTGC
>WUAW01018895.1:74654-90425 GCA_017165845.1 Thaumetopoea pityocampa | reverse complement strand
AGATGATGGTGAAAGATTCAATCAGTGCGTATCGCCAGTGATGATTTATGGATCTGAAACATGGCCACTGACTATGGGCCTCATAAGAAAGCTCAAGGTCACGCAGCGAGCAATAGATAGAGCTATTCTTGGAATTTCCCTGCGAGACAGGATCCGTAATGAGATAATCAGAGATAAGCAGGAGAACTAGAGTCGCCCACATGGCTCAAAGGATTACAAAACTGAAGTGGCAGTGGGCGGGGCAGAACCGATGGAAGTTCCCAACTTCCTTCTTAAAGTGTTGGAACGGCGATCTCGAAACGGAAAGCGTAATGCGGGTGGACCCCGACTTGGTGGACTGATGAGCTGGTCAAGGTGGTGCGCAATCGGTGGATGCAGGCGGCTCATATCCGCTCAGTGTGGCGATCATTACAGGAGGCTTGTGTCCAACAGTGGACGTCTGTGGGCTGATATGATGACGATGATGTATATGACATTTTATGCTTTTAGCCACATCTACTTTGCAAAGGTACGGCGAATGTGATCCAGAGGAGCTGAGGACAGAGCTGTATACTGATACAACCGCAATAAATTACGAATACAAATTAGGACGCGTCGCAGAGGCGAGCTATAACGTAAGTGGGGTAACCGCCACACGCTTGACAGACAATGGTATCAATTCAGTTGAGGACAGAGCTGTATACTGATACAACGGAAATAAATTACGAATACAAATTAGGACGCGTCGCAGAGGCGAGGTATAACGTAAGTGGGGTAACCGCCACACGCTTGACAGACAATGGTATCAATTCTGATGTAACACTACTTAAACTAAATTTAGACTTTCTCTATCTTTTTCTAATGCCAAACGCCAAAACGAGATAACAAACATTTTTAGCCTGTACTAACTGAAATTTCTGTCAAACGGTTCAAATATGTCGCGTTTTTGCGTATTATTAGTCGGCATGTTCCGAGATCACGAGATTAACACACATAACACATTCAGTGTTTGTTGCTCGATGGGGTCGATCCGTTGTAACGGTACCACCCACTCGGATTCGAGCGAAGCGTCGTACTATTTTCGAAAGTCATTTCAGCTACGTCGTCCGCGGCGAGCGTACGCCGTTTAAAAAGGCACTCCATGTGTTAAGAATCCCACAACATACGCACTTTAATCCATCACGCACAGTCTTATGGTGTCTCCTCGCATTTGTCGATGTTCGACGAATACATATTCGTCTATGTTCGACGAATACATATTCGTCTATGTTCGACGAATACACATTCGTCTATGTTCGACGAATACATATTCGTCTATGTTCGACGAATACATATTCGTCTATGTTCGACGAATACATATTCGTCTATGTTCGACGAATACATATTCGTCTATGTTCGACGAATACATACTCGTCTATGTTCGACGAATACATATTCGTCTATGTTCGACAAATACATATTCGTCTATGTTTGACGAATATACACATTCGTCTATCATCGCCACAATTATTGCGTAACTACCCGTACATTTGTGTGTTCACTCGGCGATTGTCGTTTGTTACTTGTGAGTCGTTGAGGTAATGGCGGCTGTTGTGATATATTTGTTGAGTGCTTACATTCATTATTTAAATGTGCGTCGGGGAAAACATGTTAAAAAATAAATGCAGCAAAGAAAGATAGCGAATGATGAGTATTTACCGTAATTTTCGTCATCATATCAGCCCACAGACGTCCATTGCTGGACATAGGCCTCCTCTAATGGTCGCCACACCGAGCCGCCTGCATTCACCAATTGCCCGCGACCTTCAGCTTTCACCGTAATAGAAGAATGCAATTAACTTATTATAAATTACACAGATCTAATATTAGCTACAGTTATAACATCATCACTGGCCTGTGGGAGTTCATTGTTGGACGTCGGACGTGAAAAGGAGAGATGAATCGACCAATGACCGGATGATCAGTGAATGCAGAAAGCTCACAGCTGTTGGGTGTGACGATCATTAAATGTGGCTTATATTCAACAGTAGGTGTCTTTGTGGTCTTGGATATCTTGGAGTAAATAGATTAAATTAATATTTAATTAAAATTACAGTTGACATTGGTCGCGAACGTGGATTACAACTGCATCGTGCTGAAAGTCATTGAGGTTGTCGAAAGCTCCAAAGAGACCATCCACACACCTCGGATTCATCTTCGTCGCTGGTGCACCAGTCCTCACCCACTGGGCTGCTACGATTTTAACCTTCTCCGAATAGATTTCTTTCTACGCATCACTTTTTATGGACCTGTAATATATAAAGTCAGTGCTTATGGGCAAGAGATTAAGCTTATCGACGGCAAAAAGGTCATGGCGTACCTTAACAGAAAGAAGAATTATCCAGAAGTGGAGAAATTTAATCCGCGGTATAAATACGCTAAGAATAAATTTGTAGCAGGATAAAAATATAATTTTTGTTATAAACAAGCTTTAATTTATTTTATACAATATATCTTCCTAATTATAAGATTCCTAATAAAGACTAAGCAGATGCTTTAATAATCCGGATAAGCCATAACGTTTTCACAAATACGCAAGATCAAATGGGAGAAAAAGAAAATAATTCGCACACATGAAACTGACCCAACTAAAAATTATTACATTTTTGAGAAGTAAAAAATGTGTTTTGTTATAATGGGGTGTGTGGAGTTTTACAGGGTGTAACAGAGACCGAAATATAGGCTTCCCGTTAAGAAACTCCATCCAATGCCCATACAGTACGTAATGTTTAGACAGAAAGGTTTAGACAGAGACAGTGGAACATTGTCTTTTAAAATAATACACAACCTTAGATTCATCATCATCATAATTATTATCAGTCCGTGGAAGTCCATTGCTGGACATGTCCATGGACTTGAGGTCCATGAACCTCCTCCTTTTAGGGATTTGGGATCTTCAGCTTGGCAAGCGATCTTGGTGATCGCAATATTTTTATTGAATACCAGGATAACGCTGCTGCTCATTATCCTGGTACACCCCTCAGATGGTTTTCACAGCAACCACGGGAACCGATAGAGTGACGCTAATATTATGTTAGCGCCACACAGCAATATGCTTACAAATCTCACTTATGTACATCAAATTATTAGCGTTACCTACTCGGGATCATATTTCTGTCACCCTCAGTCTGTATTCGTCCCCACCACATGGACACGGACCTCCCCTTATTAGCAAGGCGATTAGGCTGTAGTGGTCTACCGCGCTGGCCTAGTGCGGGTTGGTAGACTTCACACACCCATGCGGGCATGCAGGTTTCCTCACGAAGTTTTCCTTCTCCGTTGAGTACATTATGTCTATAATGTGAGCCGTACATAAGTTTGAAATAACCCGGTGGTATAGAACTGGTATTGAACCCACGAATTTTTCGATCGCAGGTCTTAATTAGCAACACTTGACCAACATATTTGTGTATACATATATTGGAAATTATGCGAAATCACGAAGGCAGAGCTTCGGGCAATATTTAGTTTATATACTATTATAAAATTGTTGGATGTCAAATTTTCAAAAATCAAAAATTTTTCAAAACAAACTACTCAGATTGACCAATTAAGGGTTTCTGAAGCCAAATCCGTCGATGTTTGTTTTGTTTATTTGTTCGGGTGTCACGCAAAAATCAGCGGGTAGATTTCGGTTAAACTATTACAGTTTTAAAGGTAAGATTCCTACTTAAATAATGCGGCATGTTTCATCGAAATCGGTCCAGTAAAACTGAAGATACAGCTTGATCCCTGTTTTAGTAGCCGCAGTTAAGGTAGGTACGAGGAGTCAAGCAAAAGTGGGTTTGAGGCTTTTTGTATAAAATATGTATGATTGTGTCGGGATTTCTCATGTAGCGGAAACCGACATTCACGCGGGCGGTGCCGCGGGCAAAAGCTAGTAAAGTTTAGCATTGTTTACAAATATTCTTCACTTATATTTGTAAACACTCCATTCTTTGTAAGCAATCCAAATTATTAAACATATCGATTACAAAACAGATATCCGAAGTATTTCGAGTAGTTACAACAATGTTTATTCGCAGAGCGGTATCACGGTGCATCAGTGTTGTGACCAAATACATTTTAATCGTGATGAACGTTTTCAAGGCTTTGATCAATGTCATATCTTTATTAAGTATCGGTATGTTATTTCTCGAATATCGTAATATAATATTATTTTATGTAATTAAATATATCCTTTCTAATCCATCCAGTTTAATAAAATAGGTTAAATAAAAAATTGCGTTTGATTGTCTGTCTATTTCGCTATATGATTATACTAGCTTTTGCCCGCGGCTCCGCCCGCGTGAAGTCGGTTTTCCGCTGCACGGGAAATTCCGACACAATCACAGATTTATATAAAAAGCAATAACCATTTTACTTGACCCCCCGTACCTTAACGGCGGCTACTAAAACTGTATCTTCAATTCTTCTGGACCGATTTTGATGAAACATGCCACATTATATATATGTATAATGTCGGAATAGTACCTTTGGGACGGTAATAGCTTAACTAAAATCTACCTTCTGGTTTTTGCGTGAAGTCCGAACAAACAAACAAACATCGATGGATTTGGTTTCAGAAGCCCTAAATTAGTCGATCTGAGAAGTTTGTTTTTAAATATCTTTGATTTTTGTAAATTTGATATTTAACATTTTCATAATAGTAAAATAAATTGACTAATTGTATTGTGAAAATAATTGATATGATATACGTTATATCATCGCCATCATCATTATCGTCTCGTGCAAGTCCACTGCTGGACATCCCCCTTAAAAATGAGGGATTTGCCATAATTTCCACGGTTGGCAGGCGTTTTGGAGGTCGCAGTAAATTTTGACTGAATAACAATAATAACGCTATCGTCCATTATCCTGGTATATCTCTGGATCTCACAGCATCTATGGGAAGAGATGGGGTGAACGCTGTTTTTATGCTGGTGCCACACAACAAATATACCAGTACTATATTACTCGTATATCTGTACTATTATAAAATTGTTAAATGTCAAATTTTGTAAATCAAATGGTATTATAAAACTGTTCAGATCGACCAATTAAGGGCTTCTGAAACCAAATCCGTCGATGTTTGCTTGTTTGTACGAGCTTCACGCAAAAAACAGTGAGTAGATTTTGATCAAATTGTTACAGTCTTTGAGTCACCTTTGTACCTTCAATCCGACTTAAATATTGCGGCATGTTTCATCAAAATTGGTCCAATGGAATTGAAGATACAGCTTGATTATTTGATTTAGTTGCCGTCGTTAAGGTACGAGAGGTCAAGTAAAAATGGTACTAAGGCCTGTTAGGTATATAAATCTGTTTCGGGATTTCCCATATATCGGAAAACCGACATTCACGCGACCGGAGCCGCGGGCCAAAGCTAGTATAATACACGCACATGACTTCGAAAAGTCAGTTGTGTGCGCCTTGGATTCGAATTCCATATCTAATATTTGATATGCATTGTCATACCACTAGACTATCACTAAGTTACTTCTTAAGCGTATTATACAATACTACTTGGATATCTTTCGAGTTTGCCGTGGTAATGTTTAGTTCACCGACCGCAAGCCGCAGATTCTCCCTGGCGTCGGCTGTTTGTCGGTCTAGGCCAGAGGTTCCCAGACCTTTTTTTTCTCATAGACCACTTTCAAAATTTAGCTGGTTCCGGTGGACGCCCTGCAGCTACATTTCAACCATATTCCCATAACTTAACAAAAAAGATCAATGAAGATTAGATCTAACTATGGAAATTTTCGTATGCCAACGTACAGCCCCGTCGAGTCTACCGTGGGTAGGGTAGGGTGCCCATAGCGCCGGTCGCTCGTTGTATAGCTATTGCTAAATGTTTAGCTAAATAGCGGCCAGCGTTGAAACATGCTATTTTTTTTTGATATCGCATTAATACGTTTCCATAGGGTGACACTTATCTAGATAAATTTGTAAAGTAAAATATTGTTTAACTACAAAATTTCATCCAAATCATTGAAACCGCCCAGCTGAAAAACTAACAATACATATTATAATATACAAAAATAATTGCCGATGAAAATGTGTCGATATCATTATGGTCTCGGCGTAGAAATATTATAGGTATTTCCGGAATGCTATTTACTTATTATAATAAATATGATTGAAAAGTGATAATAAAATTATATTATGTGATAGAATAATATTTTTAAGTACGAGATTGGTCTGTTAACCTTGACGCCACATCACGCACCGGCGCGCGATCGGCACTGAAAGTATTTCTATTATATTGTTAATTTGTTTGCAAATAAATATTTTTCATTCGTTTAGGTATATTTATTTTAACGCTTTATTTAAGCACACCAAAGAATTATGTCCTTGTTCACACTTCCCTTTCTAGCGGCTTCAATGTCAGGCAAGATCAAGACGCAGTGCGGCCTGGACAAGTCGCCGGTGAACGTGGTGTACGAAGGGTTTGCGAATATTCACACGTATCCCTGGCTCGGGATCCTTTATTATCCATTAAGTAAGTACATAATGAGGGTTATTCTCAGAACTTCCCTTTAAGATAGGATGCACAATGGGATAATTGGTAGGTGAACTAGAGTTCCCGATGTGGCTCAAAGTATTGCAAAGCTGGGATTGATCGACGGGTATTGGGGCCCTAAAGTGTTGAAGTGGCGACCCCGAATCTGGAAGCGTAGTGCGGTTCTACCCTCGACCAGGTGGATGACTTGGTGGGCAAGGTCAAGGTCGCGGGCAATCGGTGGACGCAGGCGGCTCATAGCCGCAAAGGGTGGCGGTCTTAGAGGAGCTCTCCGTCCAGTAGTAGACATCTGTGCGCTGATACGACGACGATGAAGTACATAATGAGTTTTTAATTAGAGCTCTAGTCGGAAAATAATATAAATGGAATCTGTAATAAATAAATTCGCAGGAGAATCGGAGTCAGCCATACGAGTATATAACTATAACTTAAAACATTAATACTTAAACTGGTACATATCGACCCCCAGAGATCTACGATGACTTCACTGCGGTTAGAAATTTAAACCTTTCTAAGTGAGAAGCACTACTCCAACTGTCAAAGTCACAATTGAAGTTGATAAATTTTCGAAATTCAGTATTAGCTAAGTCTACCAAAAACTGAAAGGCAAGTTGTCTACGATACAAAATAGATTGGGGGGCCTCTGAATTATAGGATTACAATGATAAAATGGCAACAGGGACGTAGGGATATTGTTGGACTGGCAACCCTGAACCGCAAAGCGTCGTATTGGTTAAAGGTAGCGAGCAATCGATGGATACAGGCGGCTTACAGTCATCCAGTGTGTCAATTATTGAAGAAGACCTATATCCAGTAGTGGGCATAATGTATGGACATGATGACGGTGCAGTAGTTGAATAAGTCGTCGATACTAAACATTTATTTTTTGCTGACGCTCTCAGAGACAGTAGGTATTTGTAAAAGTGCCGAGATCATTGATCTTAATGATCTGGATATCTATCCAGAATCATCAAGTTGAATAGGGATTGGGTAGACCTATCCATCCGATGGTTGTCAAAATTGTTGGTTGTCAAATCAACAACTTGTTTCAAAAAGGTCAAGTCCGTAGCATCCTTAATCGACGAAAGTGTACGAAAAGATGTATGGATGTGGATGAGACGAGACAGGTGTATCAGGATCGTAGAATGCGGTAAACTGTGATCTTTGTCTACCCTTATGGGATACCGGCGTGGGTGTATGTACGTATGGATTAATATCTCTGAACTTCCATGGGTTGCAGCAGTCTCTTACCATCAGTTGTACAGTGTGTCCCTTTCTATACTATTATGGTTCTGATTTTATCATTTCCCTCATTCTGGTATTATTTTTCAGATAATAAACGATTCACAACCGCAGTAGTGTTGGTCACGAGGCAAATAGTTCTTGGAGCCGCCTCAGAAATTGACCTGATGCCTAAATATAACTTCAGGTAATGATTAATACTGTAGAACAAAGATTTAAGGATGATGGAGTTTCAGGGAATAAGCTTCTTCGCATAGTCTATAGTTAACAGCAACGCTCCGAGCTTCGGTGTGTTCTGGTTAAATGGTAAGAATCACCTAATCATCCCGAGCGGTAGTATATCTTTATTAATAGTGCTCCGCTTTCAATGTATTTATTAATCTATTTATTTTAGAAGCAGTGATAGCCTAACGGTATGTACGATCATGCACTTTCAAATCCTGGACCTCGAGTTCAAGACACGTGCCACAGACTTTTTGAAATGATGTGTGTATTAATAATTAATTATTGCTCACTTCAAATGGTAAAGGAAAACAACATGTCTGAGAGATTTTCTCTATGGTGTGTGAAGTCTGCTAACCCGCATTAGGCCAGCGTGGTGAAGAATAGCCTAACTCCTCTCATTCTGAATATTTGATAACGATGATAATGATGATTAATCTATATCAATTTTTTTTCTCAAAGAACTTTCACTTATACGAAAAATTACGAAAAGTTGCGATTTAAGAAAAACCTACTTTCACACACATTCTGACGAATAGGGGTGCTTGGGTAAATAAAACACCCTTATCTTCAATATATAGGATGTAACGAAGCAAATATTTGGAGGGCGTTGCTTATATTGCCCGTCACTGTGCGGGACAGACGCCTGGAGGCAGTTGCTCAGATATTCCTCTGACACGACGCTGCTATGTTGCCACGGAGCTGAGTAGGTGGTGCCAAGTGGTACGAGAGGGCGGCTGCGAAAGTGTGTATGATATGGTATGATAGGACAATGGCAGACACGTGTCAAGCTTCGGTGGTGAAGCTTATCCTGAGTTGAAAGACCAAATTTTGGATTCTGGAAATATCATTCGCGTATGTAAGGGTTTGCTCTGCTTACCTCCTTCTGATTATGATTACTCGGCAATGGCTATAACATAAAGGTTAATTAAGCAGTGACCCTGCACATTAACAACAGTGTGATCGACATAACCAGAATGGAGTTTAGGAAACAGTAAATGCACTGTTTATACAGTGCGTAGGAACAACAACGATGTGAACTGATACACGCAACAAGAAAGTAACTGTGATGGGAAATGGATTAATGGCAGTGAGTTAGACAAAACTCCCTTATACGAGCATGGTTACGCTCACGCTACGCCTCTACAAGTGACGTTCGAATGAATTTAATTCTTACGGTGTTCTTAATATGACGATTTCTTCTCTTTTCTATGTAACTTATTATTTTATTGATCATTTGTATAATAAGGTGAATTAGATAATATTATTAATTACTTAGGGTAAGCAGGCTGAAGTGGCAATGAGCAGGCCACATACCGCGAAAATCGGATGGAGCGATTCTCGGGGAAAACCTTACCCTTTTTCCCCAAGTACCTGAATATCTTGAAGCCAACTGAAACCGTCTTCTTAGGGGATTGCTTGTATGGGCGCTTGGGACCTCCTTCCTGGTTTCAATCCAAAAGATTCGCCAGATCACGTTCCATTAACTGTTCTGATTTTTCAGGAAACGTGCGAAAGTAGTGTTGGGGCAAAACTGTACCGGTCTGGGTATCGGTATTAGGGACTACTCGTATCATCCGGAATACTTGCAAAGGTCCTTCAGTACTCTCGCCATCATTCAGTTAGAAGTAGACACTGTAAAATTTGGTGAGAATGTTTTGGTAATATGCTATGGTATTATGGTATAATAATGGCGTCGCTCCATCTCTTCCTATGCATGTTGTGAAAACCAGCTAAGAGATAAGGATAATGGGCAAAAGCGTTATTCTTTTTATCAATCAAAATCTACTGCGATCTCCAAGATTTCCACAAAGCATGGAGATTATGACAAATTCCTTTATTTTAAGGATGAGACCTATGTCATGAGCCATCCATAATAGTTCATTGATTTCTATTATGACTCACAAGATGCAGCTATTGCTTCTTTGAATGATCTTGAGGTTGTGCCCGAAGACCTTTTGCTGAATTTTCCTCCAACAGTGTCTACTGCATCATCACATGACATATCCAAACTATTTCAATCTATACTCCTTAAGCTTGTCGATAATAGTTTTTTTATCTTCTCTCTGGCATTATCCCGATTTAAGTCAGAATCTGCCGTTATTGCAGGTGATGTGGCTGTGGGTGGATTACGATGACCGACTACTGTCTGACGTCATCCCTATGGCCCCTAAAATCCTCGCAACATCACTTGTGCAATTTAGTCAGTCGGAACTCACTATTGGTCGTGCTTTCCAAAACATGGACGGGGTCAATTTTAAACTAGATGCTAGATTCATTAATCCATCAACACTCGGCTGTGGTACGATTTGCATCAAGATGAATGTTGACTAGACACTAGGCTACAACCTTCTTAAGCTTGACGATAATATTGGATTGCTTACACTAAACATGTGGCAAAAAAAGCATTTATGTCACATACAAGAGACTTTTATTTTAATATACAACAATAATTTGTAATCTCCTTCTCTATCTATTACCGCATTCCAATCCTCTGGAAACTTCTGTGCACTTTTGAACTTTCCATTTTCTTTACTTAGTGAAATTATGTTTTCTAATGAACTTATTAGTTGTACCCAATTGCCATACGCGTTTTTTCACAACATCTTTAATTCTATCTAAAGCAAATATTAGCAAATTAATATCTAAAGCAGCTGTATTACAATGGCATTAAAGCTGGCGTGTAAGGGGGTTGTGCCTAGAGCGTTATACTTTTTTCTTTAAAAGAATCGGTGAATATCTTGGCTCTGTGTGGGCGGGCGTTATCTTGAAGGAGTACAGGATGAGAAGATTTTTGTTTGTATCATTCTGGGATTTTTTCATTTATTATAGAAGCATAGTTAGTGATTGTTTGACTATCATCAAGAAGCCTGTAAATGCCACATGAAACTTGATATAACCCTCTCTTGATAGTCGTCGATCGATTTTTTTAATTGCTCTTAATTCATTTTGAAGTAAATTTACTGTTCAAATGCCGTAATAAAAACGTTTTTTTATCTACTTATACACTTTTATTACAACAAATTGTAATATGTACCAATTACTCACAATATTACGCTTCATATCACCACACGTTTAGTATGAACAACCCAATGAACAAACTATATGCAGACTATATTATTGTAAATTTTCGTTATAGATTTACGACCGATTTGTTCTCCGCCTGCGCATTTCACGGATCCCAAATTCTACGCGATGATTTTGTCCGATGGTAAATAATAATTTTGTTTTATGAATTTTACGCGATGATATTGTCGGATGGTAAATAATAATTTTATTTTTATTTATTTTTTCATGTGGTTGCCGTAGTTATTAGTTAAATAACGCCACTCTTACTGTAGACGTTCCATAAAAGTCGTTTAAAGCGTCACTTATATTATAACATAATTTTTCAACACGACAATAGGTTTCCACACGTGGGCTATTTCAGGTCGTTCAGTGCAGACGTTCAAGAAATAAAAATATATCTTGGAGGCCATCTTATTTGTTCATAAATTATCTACATTCTAGATTAATATAATAAATGGATAAGTTTCTTTCTCCGCTAGTCATTGCTTCACGATTAAGCCGTTAAAAATTCTCCAATTATTGAAATTTAACACTAATATCAATGACAGACTGAATGACAAATGAATAACTATCAAAATCATCATCACACACACAAAGTTAAGCGAGTGAAGTGTCAGCTGCAATTTCAATTTAATATTTTGTATGTCTATATATTAAACAGGATTCTAATAATTATCATCAAACCGAGCGGCTATGAATAGCCTGTATTTACGATCATTGGTTAATATTATTAGCAGTCATTAATAAGATCATCGGTCCACCTTATTGGAGGTTGACTTACATAAGGCTTTATAATTTGGACTCGCTAATTCACCACTTTAATGCCCAATGTCTGTGGGTACCGCTCACTGCCAGATCAACACTGCAACACTTTGAGCTATGTAGAAGATAATGTGAATTTTCGTCTATTCTCCTCTTCTGTTTCTTATGTACTAACCCATCTTCTTTTGGTTAATTTTAACAATTATTTTCTAACATCTTTTACTCATTAACATTAAATTTTTTATACACAATTTTTTTTAAAAGACAACTCCCGCATTAGGATTAATTCCTGTATCGCGGGGACTTTACAAACATTCAAATAACGGAAACACAGAACACCCAGACTCAGAACAACAATTTGTGGATTACACAAGTTGTTGTCCCGCGTGGGGATCAAACCCACAATACTCGATAGCGCAGTGGACGCTTAAACCACTGCGCCATCTGTGCAGGTAAATAATACGGTTGTGGCAGTTAAGCGGACGTTGTACAATGGTTGATGTGCTCTGTGGCGCCGGCATAATAATAGCGTCACTACATCTCTTTCCGTGGATGTTTTGAGTATCAACTGAGGAACGTACCAGGATGATGGGCAACAGTTTTGTTATTTAATCATAATATACTGCAATTCTCAAGATAAAATTAAGTTTCCACCTTCATATTACGTACAAACCAGTTGAACAAATAAAAAAAAATATCAAACAGAAAAATTAGGAATTACGAATTACGTATTGGAACAACTTAAATTTTTAAACATTCTATTCTTAAAAATAGATATTTTACTAAAACAAAACGTTTATATAACGAAGAAACTGATTTTATTTCCGTTACAGATTGCGAGAAATTTACTGCGAAGATATACAAAATGCACTATGTGCCCCAAGATGAGTGTAAGGCGTTCTACAGGAGATCCGGGGTAAAATATTTCTGGTTATTTTGTATGTCAGAAACATCGCGAAATGAGGGACTTAATACGTATGCAGAAATTTAAGATACCAGATCATTGAAAGAGAAAAAAAAATGGACCAATGAAGTCAAAAAAAAAAAGCAATAACAAGAATATACTCTGTATTCAAGATGGTTTCATGTATATTAAATATCTCTATGCATATAATAATACCACGTTGTAATATTAGATAACTGTATTAGATAAATGCTTTCTTTCTCATCCGATTTCTGAAACAGTCCCATTTGCTGTTAGACAGTGGTTTAAAAGTAATGCAGCGATATCTACTACAAGTTTATTAAGCTTTACTGTGAGTAAAGTTTATAAAAATAACCTTTTTATTATGGATTATAGTTGGATGTAGACTCGATGTGGCCATCGCACACAGCCTGCGCTAGAAGTACTAAGAGAGGAAAGTGTGTTTGGCGCAGTGGAGCCATCCTAGTAGTCAAACACGGCAGAAGATGGAGACTGGTGAGTAAACAGAGGAATAAGTACTCATACATACATACTCTCACGCCGTATCCCATAAGGGTAGGCAGAGATCACATTTTGTCACATACTACAATCCTGACACACCTCTCTCGCCTCATCCACATACATACATCTTTTCATACACTTTCGTCGATTAAGGGTGCTAAGAACTTGACCTTTTTGAAACAAGTTGTTGATATGGTCAAGGTAAGTTTTTCCTGGGCGCCCTCTTCTGATACTTCCACTCACATTTGCCCGGTATATTTGCTTCGTCAATCGAATCTCACTTATTCTTTCTAAATGACCAAACCGTTGGAGCATTCCTTTCTCGATCCTTGTCACCACATCATACTTCAACCCACAGCGATCCTTTATCCCGCCATTCCTCAATCAATCACTCAGGGTGACTCCACAGATACTCCACAGGGAACGCATTTCCACCGCATTCACGCGACTTTCGTTCTTCTTTTGCCATACCTACGACTCACTGCCGTAGATAAGTGTAGGCACCAATACACCATTGTTAATAGCAAGACGAGCCTTTTGTGAGACTGACTGACTGACTACCCATCATAGAATAATTATACTAATACATATTGTCGAATATTACACAGGCAGAGACAAGTCAACATTGCCTTCTAAAATAACATACAATATTAAAATTTAAAAAAAATATATATTGAGATAGATTTTAAAGGTACTTTTTGTTTTAAATATTACGGCATGTTTCATATAATTCAGCCCAGTAGAATTGAAGATACAGCTTGATCCCTGTTTTAGTAGCGACCGTTAAGGTACGAGAGCCCAAATCAAAGTGCTTCTAAGGCTTTTTATATAAATCTATGATTAGTTCGGGATTTCTCATGTAGTGGAAAACCGACATTCACGTGGGCGGAGTCGCGGGAAAAAGCTAGTAGTTATATATACTGGTACATCAATGTAAAATATATTAAAAAACCTGTCCGAACCGGAACGGGTGCAAAAAACTGTATTACACGTGAAAATAAAAATTTAATTGTAATTTATTAAATTTTAATTTTATTGTAATGAATAAATTTGCTGTGTGGCTTTAGCAGTAGCATTATCCTGTTATTCAATCAAAATCTACTGCGATCTCCAAGACGCCTGCTAGGCGTGGAGATTATGGCAAATCCCACCTTTTTAAGGAGGCGGCGAACGTCCAGCAGTGGACTACCACGAGCTGATGATGATGATAATGATGAATTTATAAATACACGGCCAATCCCGACACAATCACAGATTTATATGAAAAGAATAGAACCACTTTTACTTGAGCTTTCGTACCTTAACGGCGGCTACTAATACTAATACAGTGATCAAGCTGTATCTTCAATTCTACTGGACTGATTTTGATGAAACATGTCGATTTAAGTCGGAATAGTACTTTTAAGACTGTAGCAGTTTAACCAAAATCTACCCTATGATTTTTGCACGAAGCCGGAACAAACAAATAAACAAACAAACATACATCGACGGATTTGGTTTCAGAAGCCCTTAATTAGTCGATCTGAGTTGTTTGTTTTAAATGTAATAGTATAGATTTGAATCCAAGTCCCGGTCGCAGTTACTTTTCAATGACCCTGTACATTATTTGAACTTTATAGCTTGGCTTCGGGGTCTACGGCCCGGGGTGTGAGGCTCCCGCCAGGTTCCTGGACTACGGGATGTACCACAAGTGGGTGCTCACCAGTATAACCAGGATCGGCAGACCAGCTGTTTCCACAATAGACTCAAACCATCTTATATTGAGGAGAAGTAAGTGATTGCTTTAATCTAACATTTCTATGGCTACCCCATAGGACATGATGATATTTTCATGGATTTTCTTTTTTTTATACCACGATCGTAGCAAATAGGCTTACGGTCTGTTGATGGTAAGCAGTCACCGCAGCCTATGGATGCCTGCAACATCAGGAGTACCACATGTGCATTGCAGACACTTTAGAAATTTATTTACTCTCCTCTTGCTTATCTCCTGACGTGTTCTGAGACATGATTTTCTCCGCGTTTTTTGGTCATGGAGTACTTAGTCTTTTAGCCTGTCCAGCAGATAGACTTAAGTATATGGGTAAGTGACTCCAGCCCCCCGAGCTACTACTATCTCTTCTTACTCCTTCCGAGATAGTAGTACCCTATATCCTATAGTCTTTTTTCCAAATTCTATATTTCTTGCTCAATACACCTTTCCTTCCTTTCATGGGAACGCAGTGAGGAACTTTAACGCTTTTGAACTTAATGAAAATGACAGGGTCGTGGTTCACTATCCGACACGTCTTGTTTCCCGTGGGGGCGTGGGCTACGGATAGCCACGTTGCTCATAGCAAGTGGAAAGAAGTTGTTTCTACCCATCTCAGTTCTTAGGTAATATAGTAGTCAGAATCCCCGGACGGGAGACGAGGCTTCGACCCCCCCCGCCCGAGAGCCAGGGAAAAATGTGTGATTGAAAAAATTGACGACTGATTGGCACAGTGGGCAGTGACCCTGCTTTCTGTGCCAATGAGTCCCGGGTTCGAAT
>WUAW01018895.1:62242-74573 GCA_017165845.1 Thaumetopoea pityocampa | reverse complement strand
ATTATTGTATAATATATATCTAAGACTTTGCATTTTATATATTTTGCAGCATCGTCAAAAGTCCAGCGATTCGGTCGGTGCGACAGCGAAGAGATGAAGACAGAAATATATACGGACCAGATATCAATAGTGAAACAAGGTTCATTGCACCCGGGCACTGTCAGATATAACATCTCCCTGTACACGGACGTGGAGTACTCTTGCGTCCTATTCAGGGCGGACTATAACAATGTTAAGTCCGCCGAGAAGCCCAGGGTGTCGCTGAGGCGTTGGTGCGCCGGCCCCGTGAAATACTGTTTCGGTTTCCAATTCCTGGAGATCCATTTCTTTGTGGAAATAGTATTTACTCATGACGTCACTTACACGGTCAAGGCTTACGGCAAGGAAGCCAAAATAATCGATCCGAAAAAAGTAATGGAATATTTGGCGAAAAATTTGAAACAACCAAAAATAGTGTCGTATAATGAGACAGTGGAAAAATTGAAGAGCGCTGATTTCAGGGGGGTAATACAGAATAAATGGTTTTATAGAACATAGTTCTCTGGCCTGACTCGATTTTTTTACCTAAACACAAACTGATTCTAAAAAAGAAAAAATTTCATCCAAAATGCTTCGGACGTTATGGCGGGACTGTCATACGGTGCATTAATAGTATTAATGGCTAGGTTTCACCCGTGGCTTTGCTTGCTTGAATGTCGGTTTTCGTGCCAAATGGAATATACCGAAATAAATATTTTACAAAAACAGTCCACGATGCGTTTTTACTTGAGCTCTAGTACCATAATAGCGACTATTGAAACGGAGGTCTGGTTGTATCTTTAATTTTGCTTGACAAATTTTGATGAAACATGCTGCAGTAACAGTGAACACCTACTCGCTGGTTTTTGCATGAAACTCGAAACAAACAGACGTAAGAAAACAAAAAAATGGTTTTAGTTTTTGAAGCCCTTAATTAATCGATCTGAGTTAGTCTGAATTAGTTGTATAATTTTATAATAGTATTGATAAATAAGATCTAGAAGCTATGTTTTCCCAAGAAAGCAGTGCTGTCACAAATCGGCCTCATGAACGGTAGGTGTAAAAGACGTCCGTCATAACGGTGACGACTTGTAGAAAGTTCCATCAAAGCTGCCGTAGCTTCACGCAGTTTTTTACTTTTCAAATAGAAACGTGTCCATAGTAAAAAAATTGATGATCTTGATATAGCGCTAACAGTGTATTTAGAAGCTAAAAATAATCAAAAAGAAGTGATTTATTTAAATTTCACACTGTCAAAAGTGTGTTTGAAACTTTAGTTCTTTGCTCTCTGTACTGCAATGATGAAAGATTCAAGAGAATCTATTAAGTATTCGCCATCATCGTTATTGTAAAAGAATTCTTTAAGATTAAATTTGAGAATTTAAAGATTGGTGTTTGGTGCCGGTATGATAATAGCTTCACCCAATTTCTTCCTGTGGATTCTGTGAGAACCAGCTAAGGGATGTACTATGATAATAGAATAGAATAAACTTTATTGTACACATATCCAAATAGGAAAAACAATCAATTATCACAAATAATCATATCAAATAATAATGGGCATCAGCTTTATCCTGTTATTCAATTCTCACGGTTTATAATAATGGTTTTTAATAATGATGGTGAATAATTACATTTTAATATTATTTTCACTATCCACGCGGACCAAGTAGCAGGCAGGAGCTAGTTTTATATAAATATTAAAGATCACTATATTAGCGACGTAGCAAAACACTCGGTACATGGTTGTTGTTGTAATAATTTCGACGAAGATATTCTTAATGCTAATATTATGTTTTCAATTCCGCGTTCCGATATTTGCGAAGAGCTCTGCAGAGTGATCGAGTGGTTTTGCCTCCTATACGTGTGATTGCGGGGACTTTTTGATAACCCTTTTTTTCTTTTTTTTATATTTTTCCATATTTTTTTTCATATTTTAGTCAAATATTAACATTATATTGTGTGGTGCCTGCATAATAATAGTGTCACTCCATCTCTTTTCGTGGATGGGGTGAAAACCAATCGACGATAATGTGCATTATCTTGTTATTCAATCAAAATCTTCTGCGATCTCCAAGTGTCTTACCAAGTGTGAAGATTATAGCAATTCTTTTCTTTTTAAAGCAGATGCCTATATCCAGCAGTGGACCTACACGAGCTGGTGACGACGAAAACGATCAAAGATTAAGCGATTATGCCCACTGCCTCTAACTGTTCACTTAACTTCTGTTCTGTTAACTGTAAGTGAAGAAAAAAAGAAAAGAACGACTTTGTATTTACAAAGATTGTTTTGCGCAAAGTTGTGCGTTATTTTGTAGGTACGTTATTTAACGTACCTACAAAATAACGCACAACTTTGCGCAAAACAATCACCCATATAAGTTGCGAAGCTTTCTGAATAAAGACGCGCATCACATCTCAAATACGATTTCTTTTTTGGAACAGAATTGGCGTTATCTGATTTTATCGTCTTTGTTGGAATCTACGGAGCTTGGTGACTTACCGAACGCTATCGTCACTTCGTACGGGCTTCAAGCGATAATAGAGCTTCGAACCTTTGGCACAAATTTGAAAATTGAATTGATAGTTAAATATGTACGTTGCCTTTAAAATATATACAACCATACATTCTTAAATACTGCAGTGGTACTGTGATGTTAACTGTGTTATAATTATATGATTCACTATACATAACAACGGAGAATGTGAAGAGATAAAGACTTTATGCCATAATAAGATCAGAGTCTCAGTAAGATATGAAGTGACTAAAATTTACAAAATTACGGAATCTGTTCAGTTAGGTGCTTGGTATTTCTAATCTTCTTATATGGAGTAGAAATCTAGACTTTAAGCCGATAAGATGATGAAGTATCGGTACATTGGAAATGTGGTGTTGGAGGCGCTTTCTTGAGAACCAGTCGGATTGTACATCGAACCATTGTCTTATTTTGAAGAAGCTTCTTGTTAGCCAAGAATATATTGCTAATTCAATTAGGAATTTTTAAGGTTTATAATCATATCATTCGAAAAGGGAATCTAATGGGGCAATTGGTAATCCTTGGAAAGGTTAAAGGTGAGTTATGCCGAACTAGCTTTCTGACTCGTTAAATTAAAGTCTTGTGAAATTGGCAATAGGAAGTTCTATCACGGAATGTGCCTGCAACATTTTCACAGAGAAAGATGGAGAAAATCCACGAAAGAAAGTGTGACTAGTATCCTAAATATTTCCATCACTATAACCCCTTGACCTTTAATTTTTAGACTGGCTGTCTGTCAGCCTTTTAGCATTTATGAACTTCTTTTGTAATATAATAGAAGATTTATATATAAGAATAAAAGATAAGACCTCTTCAGATTGAAGGTGGAGCTAATTGTCTGCTACAAATAAACTCAAGTGTTTACCTTAGAAAACTCAATATTCACCAACGAGCAATGAGGTAGTACTGAATTGGGTGTTATTTGAAGAACAATAGAAGGAAAACGAGGAAACAATGGAATCCAATATTGTAATGACAATGTTAAAACCAATTTGGAACAGAGATAGTGGGTAACAAGTGGGCCCATTAGTGGAATATTCCATTTTATTTTGCGATACGGTTTCACCGTTTCGAGAGATGTGAATTGGCGTAATGACAAACTAATTGTAAAATATTGCCACCAACTGTAGAGTTCAGATTTTAGTGGCTTTAATGTTGAAAAACCACAAGGTCTTGAAATCTTCACTGGCGGTTTAAGAAAGCTTCATGTGTTTTAGGAACGAACCAGTCTCTTTAGCTCTTATGCCTACAATTCTGGAAGAGATATGCAGGGAGAACCCTAAAAATATATTTAAATGGCTAAATGTAGGACAAATTTAAAACAGCGAAGAAACGCTATTTTAAATTTGTCCTACTAACTTAGGTTTTTCTAGCCTCGTGCGACAGAGTGGGCTTGATGCTAAACTTTGGGTACAGATTTGGTTTTCTCGAGGTGTTTTTATACACCGCAAGAAAGAGATAAGTATACTATGACTTGTTTTTTTTTGAAAATCTATTTTTGCAACACAAGCATCAAACCTACCTCGAGAATGCAACATCAGTGATTAACTACACGGCTATCACCGCTTTATTATTTAAAATTCGTTACAAACTGCACAAACTAGTTATCAATGAATAATTACGGTAAATTTTAAACGATTATTTAAACAATTTTTTTTACAGAATTTTGTTTCTCCTTGGTCTGAAATTCAAACTTTTTTTATAGTTTATCAAATATCACGCGTTATGGCTATAATGTTGATTGACCTGATGATTGATTTGATTGATCATGTAAGCCCTTAATTCCCAATGTGATTCAGGTGGACCCCCAGGGGTCCACGGCAGACTCAATGAGGGTCTACGTTGGCGTACGCAAATTTCCATAGTTAAATCTAATCTTCACATTTTTTGTCGAGTTTTAGGAATATGGTAGAAATGTAGCTGCAGGGGGTCCACTGGAACCATTTAAATTTTTAAAGTGGTCTATGAGAAAATGAAGTCTGGAAACCTTTGGTGTAAGCAATATCAATCCATCAACTTTAGACAATTAGATCAAGATTTCGAACTGTTGAAAATTGAATCTCCGCATAAATAAATAAATATATAATAATGATAATATATTGTGGAATACTTTTTTCATACTCATTGATCTATTTCCAAATTAGTATGCTCTGTGTCTTGGATACTAAACGACGATATACAAACTTATATAGATAAATACTAAAACATATATAGATAAACGTCCGTGATTTGGGTACAAACATTGGTGCTCACCATACAAAGTTTGGCTCCACCAGAATTCGAACCTGGGACCTATCGGGACAGAAAACAGAGTCATTGCTACTAAACCAATCAGTCGTCATGCACATCACACGACGTAAGCATATAGCTATTCGTTGTTGTCAATCGACGTGAGATAACCTTGGCGTGTGAATACAAATACATTCTGATGAGTCGGAATAAAAAAGAAATATTCGTGCGACCTATTTAGGTTATATAGTAAGCTTTTGCTCGCGGGTTCGCTCACGTGCGTGCCAGTTTTGTGCTACATGGGAAATACTGAAACAATCATAGATTAACATTTAGAGATTTGTAGATGAAATAAATTCAGTAAAGTGGGATACAACGACGTTAGCCGATGACATCAATGAGTTATATTTCAGTGTTCATACATAGGAGGCGTTTTAGAATTTACTACTTTAGGGAGTTAAATTTCTTCCTTGAAAGAAGTTTCACTTCATAACAAAGAAGGATTTAAAAACAAATAAATAAAGGTGTTTTAAAATGTATACTTACCTAAATCTTAGAATCAACTAAATGCTTACTAAACTATAGAAGATGCTACGTAGGTACCTCACGGAGCCCCCGTTGCCACAATCAGCCTTTTGTACAAAGTTGACAATAATAATATTGCAATTGTCCCATTACTGATAAACCTTATTCCATGTCGACAAGGCTCAAAATTGTTGTTCGAAAGACTTATAAAGTAAAAAAAAGAACCTTGTTTTATCGTAGTACTTACATGTCATATCGCCCGAAGGCAAGAATCAAGAATTTTGCGCGCTGTTTAGTGCTAAAACAAAAGACAGTCCCCCATCTTGCATAAACAAAGAACCTTTTTTATTTACTTACTCTTTGGTGTGAATTGAAGTGCACGACTTTTGGCTCCGAGAAGCTTTTGTTTGGGAGTTTTGGCGACTATCCGAGAGAAGCATCTCCCGAGGAAGACTTGTTTTATATTGATGTATTGTTTAGGGTCGCCTCGCTTTATGGGTTTATTACAAATGAGGTTCTGTTTTGTTATTATGTTTTCCCAATCCAACCAGTCAACGTGGTTAATCGGATTGACGCTAAAACTTGCAAGAGACATTAAAATGTGACACGCCGGCATTTTATCAATAAATATTTTATAACTTAGAAAATATTATATATTCTATACTGGTAGAAATAGCGAGAAATTATAGCTGATCTCCATTGTAAAAAAATAATAGTTTAAAAAAACTAAAACAACACGCTTTATAAAAAAACCGAACTAAAAAATAAAAAAATATTTTACAATCAAAAGCGTGGGGCGCTTTTTATGACTTTTACATTTTCTTTTTGGAGACTACTTTTGGCAATATGTGTTTAATTAACAAATATATTAATTGATATAGCGCACCCCACGATTTTCATTGTACATTTATTTTTTATTTTTTAGTTAGTTTTTTACATATTTTTATGATAAATAACAATACAAGTTATTTCACAATACTGTCAGTATTTATAATGGATTTCTAATATGATATGAATTACACGAATACTTTTTTTAGAAAATCCTTAACTTTGTAAAAACTCTCAGATATCAACATCTTCAAACAACAAAAATTGTTTGGATGGTAAATCTACGATCCAAAACTCCATTTTGGTAGTAGTTGATACTATAGTACGAGAGCTCAAGTAAAAGTGGTTTCTGTCTTTTTTTTCTAAATCTATAATTATTTCGAGACTTTCTATTTAGTGTGAAAACGGCCATTCATGCGGGCGGAGACGCGGGCAAAACCCTGTAGTGATATATCTACTTATTCGAGAGCGACCGAGTAACACGAGAGTCATTGAGTAATTACGAACGGACATACATACATACAGGTCAAACACAACCCAAACGGGCTTCGCCGCAGTCGGGTAAAAACAATCGGTTCAGCGATTGAGGCGCGAAGAGGTAATAAATAGACTGACAGACGATGCACTCTCTCTTTTTTATATTGGTGCGGCTACGATTATGTTGTGGAGTGTGAACTACCCATTTCACCCCCTCTTCCCTCTCCCCTCAGCTTCCTCACCCGTTTGCTGACATTTGTCGTTCGCACCGCTCGTTCGTTAATTATTCACAACTACAGTCACTTAGTATCGCGTTTCAAGCCTCAGGGCTACACCTCCATAATGCTACTAAATTCTAAATGTCCCTTTCGACTTTGACTGAACTTTGGATTTCGGCTGTTTTAAATTATTCAGTTTAAACTGGCTGCGTAGGGCGGGCGCCGTTGTGTAGATGTGTGTATGAATATTTGAGGAGTTCGAAACGTTGAGAGCGATGCACGGCGGAGTTTAATTTAATTGCTAATTTAGTGGTGAATAACTTTCTTTTTTAGGTCTTCAACTGGTGCGTGGTGTGCGTGTGTATGTGTGTGTGTGCGTGTGTGCAAGTGCGTGTGTGCAAGTGCGTGTGCGTGCGCACGTCTTTTGTGTAGGATATGAATGATATCCTACATTTTTCAAACGTATACGCAGCTTTAACAATATTTTACTCTCCGTTCGTCTCTTAAACAGCTTATCAATTATTGTTGATTGCGTTACCTCGAAACTTCTCTAATTCCATTGTATGATGTTCATAGACTTCGTAAATTGCTTTGTTAACGTAACAAGTACGATCTTGTCATCGTTCAAACTTCTTAGCGTTTAGCCGTGAGCGAAACGGTCAATTAAGATTGTCAATAAAGATTGTAATGTGAAATACGGGAATATTCTAAATTATCTGAAAACATTTCCTGGGAAATTGTCTTGAAGTTTTTAGAGTTTACATTCATTTATTATTTGACACAATTTACATACATCTGTTGGTGATTTGTGCTACACATGATTTTCGTTGGTTAGAATGAACCTATTTCTCAGAGTCATGGTCACTTTACAAATATCTTCTTCTTTCTGTACTGTCTTCATCTAAATATTTGGTGTAGGATTGCTTTAATCCTCTTTATTCTATTTTATTCTGAGCGGTTAGTATCTAGTAGCTATCAGCAAAGATTTCGATGATCTTTCTATCTCATTTGTGCAGTTAAGCGCAAAGTTTTTAGTGAAGTCTTTCTATCTCATTTGTGGTCTTGTCTGGTCGCATGGCCAGCATACTTTTTCTCTGTGAATCGTGCTTTCTCGTTACGTGGCCAGCATATGCACACTTCGGCTCTGTTAGATGGTGAATGATGTCTGTTTGTTGTGCTATTAATGCCATTAGTTATTTTTCCCCCTGAATGTTATGCTTATCATTTACATAATTCTTCGTGCGACTTGTAATTTATGCAGTGGTAACCCAAGTTCCTGGACTATATGTAAATATTGGAAAACCACACCACTCCAATATTTATGTCTTTTGTCATACTGAGAATTTTATTTTAAAAACAAATTTGATTTTGATCTATTTGTAAGTTTATTTATCACGTGGAAATTTTCAGTAGGTAAGCTGGAAAAGTATAAAGTATAAAAGTATAAAGTGATTAACAATCGCATTTGCCCCGTTTGATGATTAAGATTACAGTAGTACATTGTGTGTACTATTATAAAATTATTAAATATCAAATTTTAAGATCAAAGATATAAAGATATTAAATAAAAACTACTCAGATCGACTAATTAAGAGCTTCTGAAACCAAATCCGTTGCTGTACGTTTGTTTGCTCGAGCCTCACGTAAAAACTAGCGGGTAGATTTTAGTCAAACTGTTACAGTCTTAAAAGAACTATTTCGATTTAAATATTGCGGTATGTTTCATCAATTTCGGTCCAGTAAAATTGACGATACAGCTTGATCCCTACTTTAGTAGCCGCCGTTAAGGTACGAGAGCTCAAGTAAAAGTGGTTTAAGAACCACTTTTACTTGAGCTCTCGTACCTTAGGTTTTATATATATATTTATGTATATTTCGAGATTTTCTATGTAGCGCAAAACAGACATTCACGCGAACGGAGCCGCGAGCAAAAGCTAGTAATTATATAATGATCTCACAGTCTTGAATATTTTAGATCGTGTTTGAATAAATGTCAATATCGAATCACATCTGCTGTGGTTGTTCGATCATAGTGTACGTTATCCCCCCACACCCTTGTTTACAGAACTAAACTAAATTTGGTCCCTCTCTATCTTTCTCTAACGTCAAACACCAAAACGAGATAGCAAACATTTATAGCAAGTACCGACCTACGATTTTGTCTAACGGTTTAAATAAATTTTGTATTTTTGCGTATCTTAGTCCGTGTGTTCCGAAATTGCGCCTAAATCTTTTATTTTGATGTTCCTAAACGACACTGACAGCACCAAAATTGTAGCTATCTCGTTTTGGCGTTTGACATTGGAAAGAGATAGGGAGGGACCAAATTTATTTAAGTTCTGTTACAAGAGAATCGGTACCAATATATGATTAAACTAAGGCTGTGTGGGCTAATCGGCTAAGGGATAACCATGATACTCGTAACATGATAACCATGATAGCGTTATTCATTCAAATTCTACTGTGATCTCCAAGACGTCTGCCAAGCGAGGAGATTATGGCAAATCCCCCCCTCTTTAAGGAGTAGGCCCGTGGCCAGCAGTGGACTTCCAAGAGTTGATGATGATAATGATGATATGGCTAAACGGTTTTCATATATTTAATAAAACAATTTAATTGTATAAAATATTCTTGGCTCAAAATTGATCAATGCTTTTTATTTTATTCCATTAAACAATTGGTTTGAAATGTGATAATAGAGAATTCTCCGCACGAAATTGATTAATATTTTTTATTTTATTCCGTTAATTGATTTGAAATAATGGAATTGGAATATTTTTTTTCTAGTTGGCTATGGATTGCAGTAGGCACAATTAATATGTCGTTTCCTACATTCATAAAATTAAAAAAGTTTCAATTGATTAAACAAAACAACCGAATACAAAACGTTACAATCGATATGAAATAGAATCGTGAATAACGAGTGAAAATAGGCCATTAGCAGAATATTCGATTTTACGATTCGCCGTTTCGTGAGCTGTAAATTGGCATAATGGGGAACTAATTGTGAAATATCGCTGTGGCTGGCGCCGCACCGATTATAGCGACTTTCACATTTGAATGAAATGAAATTCACACTTAGTATAAAAGAAAAGCTTCATAATATAATGACTGCGTGATTAGTGCCGAAAGTGGTTGCCACCAATAGATTGCCTTGGATTTGATTGACGCGTACACATACTTACACCAATACCGCATAAGGATAGGTAGAGACCACAGTTTATCACATACTACGACCTGGGTACATCTATCTCACCTTTTCAGACACTTTCGTCGATTAAGGGTGCTACGAACTTGACCATTTTGAAACAGGTTGTTGATTTGAACATGATATTGACGTATAGTATAAAATATATAATACTAGCTTTTTCTCGCTGCTCCACCCGCATGAATGTCGGTTTTCAGCTATATAGGAAATCTCGAAACAATCAAATTTATATAAAAAGCCTCAGAATTACATTTACTCGATATCTCGTACCTTAACGGCGACTATTAAAACAGGGATCAAGCTGTATCTTTATTTCTACTAGACCGATTTTGATGAAACATGCCGCAATATTTAAGTCAAAATAGTACCTTTAAGACTGTAAAAGTTTGACCAAAATCTACGGGCTAGTTTTTGCGTGAAGCTCGAACAAAAAACAAACAAACATTGACAGATTTGGTTTCAGAAGCCCTTACTGACTAATTAGTCGAACTGAGTAGTTTTTTTTAAATACCTTTGATTTACAAAATTTAACAATTTTATAATAGTATAGATTGCATGGTAAACTATTGAAACACTTCACACCTCGAGTTGTTAAGTTATTCCAAGTCAGTTAAACCTAGTAATAATGAGAATCCTATAAAAAAACTCTCAATCTTAAAATATTGTCCACCCAAAGGATGAAGAGATCCACAATTTTCTAGATTGCGCAGTATACGCTTTCAAAAGATTATACATTTAAAAATAAAACATAGAAAAAAATAAAGTAGAGTATAGAAATAAAAATAAATATTATTTTATTGAATATTTTCAATGTTTGTACGAGTATGTATAATTCTTTGGCACGCTCTGTAGCCTAAACGGCTTGATGGATTTTAGCTTGAGAGGTGTCGTTAGATTCGTCTTAACTGTGAGAGTGACACTGGGTACATCAAAATTATAAAAGGTTTATATTTTTTAGCAGATGAGTTTTTGTTTTTTTTATCTGAGAACATAAAAACACACAATCTATGTTAGTTATACATGTATTACATACAAAACTAATATATTTAAAAAAATATTTATTTTTATAGTAGTTAGTTGAAGATTTTGTGGTTATGAAGGAAATTTTATTCAGAAAATCAACCTTCATAGTAACAAATTATTGGCCACTTTACTTTAAAGAGTATGACAGAATAACATTGATGTCTGTCATAGTCTTTAAATTTTTTAATCACTGATGACGTTCCCTCAATTGGGAACGAAATATTTGCGAATATTAGTATGTGTTGTTTGTTTCAGGTTCGCGCCCAACGCCAGTACCCAGTGGGGGCCGCGTGCTGTTTCCAGCACGCAGTGAGGTCTTTTATATGTGTTTTTTTAGTAATGTTTTTTTATTTTATTTGGACGCTTTATGTTTTTTATAGAAATATATTCTCGTACCCTTTATCATAGAACAATTCATAAAATTTCACACATAATACAACAGATTTTAACTTCAGATTTTGTATATTGGTTTGTAATAAAGAGTACTTTATGTATATACATGTATTAATGTAACCTATGTATATTTATGAAGCATAATGAAGCATTCGTGGCGTTGACACTGAGCCGCCATGGACGTTAAGAGAAACAGACCTAGGATTTGCCCCGGCATTGTCCAGAGGCAGGACGCGCTTATGTTTGACACGTCTGTGTGGTTTTCACACAATAGTACCACTATACCAATTAATTCCTCGTGAGACAAAGCGACCCATTCTAGAGATCCCAGTATTGTAGACCTCTCCATTGTTTTAGGGCTTAGCTAACATCACAATTCTATTATATGATCAGGGGTCAACTAGTGATGGTTTGTAATTAAATTCAATCTATGTATATTTAATTTAGTACTTATTGTTATTTTAGTACATTGTTAGTGTAGAGGTGTCAGACACGATACGATCGAGGGATTGTGAGTTCGATCCCGGTCCGTACAATGATTTACTATTTGAAATTCATGTACGGTCTATATTGTAGACACCAATGTAATTAACGGAGAAGGAAAACTTCGTGAGGAAACTTGCATGCTCGCATGGGTATGTGAAGTCTACCAACTCTTACTAGGCCAGCGCGGTAGACTACGGCCTGATCCCCCTCCTGATCAGGGGGGTTCCGTGCCCCTGTAGTGGGGACGATATGGACTAGGGGTGATAATGATAATGTCTGCAGCATTATTCTAGAAATATTATTTATATATTCTTGACGACTACTGTCTCTTCCTACTCCTTCCGAGATAGTAGTATCCTGTATCCTATAGTCCTTTTCCCAAATTCCAT
>WUAW01018895.1:35007-48617 GCA_017165845.1 Thaumetopoea pityocampa | reverse complement strand
GCTATCTATCTTGCTCTCAGCAAGTGGAAAGAAGTGGTCTCTGCCTACCCCAATTCTTCGGTAGTATAGTGATCAGGATATCCGCCTGAAACGCGGGAGACCGGGGTTCGATTCCCCGCCGGAGAGCCAGGGAAAAAGGCGTGAGTGTGTGTATGTGTATTATTTTTTTCTGGATTAATCTACTCTGTGTCAATGAATGGCGGAGTTAGTCTCAAAGGCTGTCGTTTCCTCAGATCAGATTTGGCTTTCACACTAAACATCACGACACTGTCGCGTATTCTCGCTCTGAGACGAATATTAATGATATCAAGGTCTTTTTATTTTTTTATTTTTTTTTTGTCTCTGTTATTTTTTTTTATCTTTTTCGGTTCAGGTTACATATTTGAAGTGTTTAGGGGAGAAATATTAGGGCTATGGGGCTAGGAGCCCACCGGGTGTTTCGAGAAATTTCGAAACGTCTAGTAGAGTCATCTAGTAATCAGAACACTGGCATTTTCTTTGGTCAACAAATTAGTATTGTCATCCAACGTACAATGCTGCTAGCCTTTTGGGCACCTTGCCGTCTGAAAGTGGTGTGGATTAAATATTTTAAAGAAAATTACGCGAGGAAACCAAAAAGTGTGTGAAGTCTACGAGTCCGCACTAGGCCAACGTGGTAGACTACAGCCTAATCCCCCTCCTGATTAGGGGATGTGCCCCTGTAGTGGAGGCCGGACCAGAAACGATGAAGTGTGTTTGATATGTATGATCGTCCCCATAATTGTAACCACAAAAGACACACTGACCAGCCCTTAGGAGCAGCTATGGATCTTTATTAGGATTGGAATTGCATGTCGACCACTATGTCGGCTGCTGGTGCCATTCACCACTAGGTGCCTATAGCCCACTTAGTGGTAAATGGCAGTTTAATAAAAACAGGGCTTATGTCCTGTTTCTATCTGACCACGAAAAAATTGAAGATTTTATTAAGTTTCTTCAACTGCTGCCATTACTTTGCTAATTAAGCTCAGATACTTTCTCTTTTGTATAATATCCTCTTCATCCCTTCTACTCCTTCTTACGTCAAAGAACGTTGTCTCTTCTTATATGAAACGCATTCGAGGGTCCTGAGATCATCGGAGAACTTAGTTCTGAGTATACCGGAGCATTCCACAAGTTTTTACGATCAGTCTTTTGCGACCCAGCCTACCCGTTTGTGGAATGCTCTGCCACTCCCAGTAAGACAAGCTAAATCACTGCTCATCTTTAAAAATATGCTGAAAAATCACTCTCTCATTTACAGCTTAATAGTATTGTTTCTCTATTTAATTCTATTATTATTATTATAAGTATCCTATAGCGTTATTGATTTAAATATTAATTCTGCGCGCACTGTCTACTACTCTTTTCATTAGTTGTTCTTTCCCTGTTTAAGAGGTTGCCTGGAAGATGTTGCGTCTTCGCGATGGGGCCGCCTTTGTGCACATTTTATGTATGTTATTGTAATAATTGTGTGTGCAATAAAGTTTATTCTACTGTGCACCTGACCGCCAGGTAGCGGTGCGAGCGTGTCTTTGGGTAAACGTTTTTATATTATGAAACAGGCTTTTACACAATGCTATTACTTAAAGCTGTGTGGCGCCGCCGCGCCGGCATGATAGCGTCACATAGCGTCACTCCATCTCTTCCCGTGGGTACTACGAGAACCGGCTAAGGAATGTAGCAGAATAGTGGGCAGCAGTATTATCTTGTAATTCATCAAAATCTACCGCGATCTCCAAGCGTGGAGATCATGGAAAATCCCCCCCCTTTTAAGATGGCCAATGTCCAGCAGTGGACTTCCACGGGCTGGTGATGACTATGATAATTATTTCCTCAACTATGTATGTATGTATGCGTTTAACTATAATATTTTATAGAATGATCTGCGCAATAGCTTGCCACCCATGGTTACTTAAGGTAAAATTATTTTTAGGTAGTGACTTCCTACTCCGAAACTTGCGAAAGAAACCTCAAGAAACTAGCATTTTTTTGTTTACGATCGGGATCACAAGACTTGCTACAAATAGTCTCAAGTACATGATTAATAGTCGAAGTTTGTTACCGAAATAGACTTGCTATCAATCGGCAGAGATTTGAAAGATGTCTTAACAATTTGCGACTGGTGAGACTAGCACAAAAGTTGTCGTACATCTTTACTAAATACTACACTGATTACAATTGCAGTGACGCCGCTTTCTGTGCCAGAGTCTCGGGTTCGATTCATGGTAGGTACAAACTTTGTGTGATGTGCATAATTATTTGTATCCGATGTGCATAATTATGTGTGTTGGTATATATCTATATAAGTATGTATATCGTTGTCTAGTATCAAAAATACAAGGAATCCTAGTTTGGGACCAGGTCAATGTGTGTGAAAGTGTGCAGAATATTATTATTAATAAGATTATTCTTGTTATTGGTGAAGAAAAACAGCGTGCGGAAATTAAATTTGTACTCGAAGAATGGCGAGACCTATTATTATTTTTTTGGCGTAGAGAAAATATTACATAGAATTAGCCAACCTGTGGCTTTATAGGGCGTGTCAGCCCCTTACGGACTAAAAACTGTGCGGTGGCCTTTATCAACATGTTGGAGGGTCTTCAAAGTCAACTGTAAATGACTTATTAATGCCCCTCAGTACCACGTGCTCTCGAGAATTTCTCAGATGCATCCTTCTCCTGCATTACGGCACCTCGAGGGATTTAAAGCGGAATGAGGCACGCTACGCTTGCCACCGTACTCCCCCCTCCTCCTGCCACATTAGATGGGAATCAACCCGAAGAAATGTACGTGAATTAATTACTATATACGTCTATACTATACGCCTATTAATCACTATATACGCCTCTAGATCTCTCGATATAATAGGTCTTACTGTGTTATCTATACTATTATAAAATTGTTAAATGTCAAATTTTGTAAATGAAAGATAGTTAAAGAAACTGTTCAGATCGACTAATTAAGGGCTTCTGAATCCAAATCCATCGGTGTTTGTTTGTTTGCTTGTTCAAGCTTCATGTAAATACCAGCGGGTATATTTTGGGCAAACTACTACAGTCTTAAAGGTACTATTCCGTCACCTATTGTCTACACTGATAATGTGCATAGAATTATTTACATACCTGTAATACTATAAGACAATAAACGCTTATTATTATTATTATTATGTATGTCAAACAACAACATATTATTATTATTCCAAATTAAATACTGCAGTATGTTTTATCAAAATCGGTCCGGTAGAATTGAAGATACAGCTTGATCCCTGTTTTAGTAGCCGCCGTTGAGGTACGAGAGGTAAATAAAAGTTGTTATTAGGCTTTTTATATAAATCTATGATTGTGTCGGGATTTTCCATGTAGCGGAAAACCGATATTTACGCGGGCGGAGCCGCGGGCAAAAGCTAGTGATAAATAATACTGTGATAAAGACTACCGCGGTCATCATCATCAGCACCTGGAAGTTCACTGCTGGACATGAGGCTCCTGCTTAAAAAGGACGGATTTGCCATATGGTCCACGCTTGGCAGGTGTCTTGGAGATCGCAGTAGCTTATGATTGAATAACAGGACAATGGTGCTGCCCGTTACCATGGTACACCCCTCAGCTGGTTCTGACAGTACTCACGAGAAGAGACTTAGTGACGCTATTATTTTGCCAGCGCCACAAAGCAAAGAAGAAACTATCAACACTCACCCAATTATTTACACACAAAAAAAAACAAACGTATAGTGACAATAAATCACGCCAGTATCGGTCTGCGTACAGTCAGCCGCATAAATCACTCGCCTTCATCTGAGGAGTATCGAGAAACAATTACTAGAGAATCGCGTTGCGCGGCTTCGTGATGGAGTGTCCTGTCCGACTACTCGAGGATCTACATTTTAGTAATATATGGATGATCTTCGTTCATTTTAATTCGATTACAAAAATAAAACAGAAAGAGCGCGGGAGAAGAGCCAGGGGAAGGGTAGGGAAGGAGAGTGAGTAGCAGAAGGAAAAGAGAATAGAGAGCGATTTTACTTTCGGTTTTATTATATTATATTCTTATTTTAGGTGTGATAATAAAGTGTTATTACATACATACATACACTCACGCCGATATCCCATAAGAGTAGGCAGAGACCACAGTACACATACACATACACATACATACATACAGTAACGCCACTTATCAGGTATGTTATCGTAGCAGGTGGAAGGAAATGGTCCCTGCCTATCCCAATGGGAAAGAGGCGTGACTGTATGTATAATAAAGTGTTATTAAATAATCTATTTTTGTTCTATTATGATTCTATAGCCAGAAACGTATTTTCTTGCGGCTGCTCTTTTACATCTGTAAGCTGTAATTTGTAAGTGGTTTATTAGACCTGTCAAATAACCATCATCAGGTTTTAGTTCTCAGTTAGTCATAGCCCTTGACACGACGGGCCTTGGATGACTTTTAAAATAAAAATGGGTGCAGCTCCTGATAAGAATACTAGAAAAAAAAAATGGTATGCAGGAATTACATGAACCTACAGTCTCTAATTGTTGTGTTCGTCATCGTATGTATGGTTCATGGATTTTAAAATTTACTTCGTAATTAGTGATGCTGGGAAAGTTGTCTGTGCACGAGCGGTGGTCATTTATTTCAAACTTGTAGGCATCTTCTACCCCTTTTTTCTCTTAATAAATGTAATTCTTCTTGATAATTAGGGTAGTTTGGAAAGAAATAATAATAAGGATATATTTATTAATTATTTATTTATCCTTATTGTACACAAACATGTAAATACATTTGTTAACAGAGAAAAAAGATGTACAAAGGCGAGCTTAACTCAAAAATTGAGCTTTCTTCCAGCAAACCTTAGAGTGCAAAGTATATATTTCATAGCTTATTTAAAATTTCGAGCGTTCTTAAACAGGTTTTCTTTATAAAAGAGATGTATTTGCTATAATGTCCAATTTTCATTGAAATCTAGAACAGCGTAGTAGATCTTTTTTAACATTTTGCATGCGGGCACGGTTTTCCAAGTATTTGAACGTGTAGCGAGAAAATCCAGGTTTTTCGCGTGCTAGTCAATTTGATAATTTACGAATGTTATTGATATGAAGGAGCTTAATATTGTAAATAAAAGATTGACTAATTCATTACATATAGTTTTATTTGTGATTTTCGTGAAAACAAAAAAATGTCCATTTTACTGATAATTAGTATTTAATTATTGAATGGTTACGTCCAAAGTAATCTCCTCTGTGTAGTGGAACCTTACAAAAGCTGCGGATGTGTCGTGTTTCACCACGACTTTGTGAGCAGTGCGCGCGCGACACTTTGTAGTGGGATATTTTACTTTAGAAGTAGTTGTGATTTTTTCTAATTTATGTTACCTAAGGTCAGCCAATAATCTGAGACCACTTACATCGCAATTTTAATCGCGCAAATCCGTTTTCAAAATGGGCAAAAGGCTCTGGTACACAATGGTAAATAAGGCTCTAGGTAAAATTGTTAAAATTTATAAATAGGGTAAATTAAAGCGCAAGCGCCACCGAATGCAATTTATTGCGCAACGGAGATTACAGTCTCCCGTTTTCAACGTTCTTTCTTGTTTTGACTGTGACCACAGTCTCCCGCATGCAATGTGTTAATTGATGCTGAATTATTTATTCTAGTGTTTGTCCTTCAGCCATACTTAAGCATATATTCAAACAAGTGGAATGACGTCTTATCGCCCATAATAACTAATTTCAAAGCAATTATTGTAAAACGAAATTTCGACGCAAAAATACGTCACGCCAATAAATCATCTCAGCACGGGCTCGCGTACAGTTGCATAAATCACTCGGTGTCATCGCGATGTATCGCGGCCATCGACAAACAATTACTCGTTCCGTACGTACGAATTCGCGTCACGCGTCTCCGCGACGGAGGATGCCGTCTGCCTGATCGATGGCACCAGAATATTGTGTAAACTATTGAAAGCTGACCGGAATATCGAATCGACTGTACTTTATCATTCTCTTATTTGGGTTATCTGAATATATTTTGTGTTTCTTTGGGAATATGGACAATACAGAATTTTGACCTTTTCGATGATTTTTAACAATCTCATGACGGTGTTTGATCATATTGTTAATATATTCTATTCAGAGTTAATGGCATTGAGGTGAAAAATGTTGGAAACAAGATGCAACGTGATTGATAAAACATGCGTCGCTTATATCGCTCCCCTACGCCCTGTTTGCATATGTCCTAAGGCATAATCAACGAGTTCCTTGTTGTGTTAACTAAACTTTAGACTACAGATTACTTGAAAAAAGTATGTCGTTACCAAATCCGTTAGTTAGGTACTTACATAATTAATTACAAAATTCATGTAAATAAACAGAATTAGTAATTATGGCAATGAAACCGTTCGTATCAACTGACATTATTATTTCATGTTAGATTCATGTGGATAAAGTATTAGCGGTAAGCGATTAATGTTTCATGCATAATTATGAACGTGGTCGAAGAATTATTGATAAGCGAATAATGCTTTATACACAATTATGAAAGTGAAATAAGCGGAACATTAGTAATAAGCTATCGTTCCACTTACGTACGTTAATGAAGACAAGTTAATAACATTATCTACAAATACAAGTGTAGATGATAAGTTAGTGGCAAGTGAATGACGCCTCATCCATAATTAGGAATATAGATGAAGAATTAGTGCCAGGCGAATAACGTTTTATCTACCATTATGTATGTGGATGATGAATTCATGGCAAGCGATAAAAGCTTCATTTATAATTACGAAGACGGATAATGTATTACAGTAATAATTCCAGGCGAATAATGCTTCGTTTACCATCAGGACTGTGGATGAAGAATTAGTAGTAAGCGTAATTATGAAGGTGAATTCAAGCGAATTCATCCACAATTATGAAGGTGGATGAAACATAGATGGCAAGCAGATAACGTATCATCCACAATTACAGTGGTGGATGAAGCATTATTAGCAAGTAAATAACACTTTATATTCGAAAACAAAGCGATAGAAGTGAGTCTGAACAGTAAGATGAAGCAAGCCGCGTTAGTCTCTGCTTTGTGTTATACGTTAGATGTATGACATCTTTCAAATATCTAATGTGGAACTTACATAATAAAATATGTACCTTGTTTCTGCTCTGCCTTACATAATATAGGAGTGTAGTGAGGGCGGGCGCGGGGCGTGCACGGGGCACGGGGGACGGGAGACCGAATCCTCTACACATATTCTTCACTGCACCCAGCCAAATAGAATTTTTGGCAGAGCTCATACAGAGTTACTAATACCACCATTATACCTATATGTTATTTTAAACTGTATAGAGTTAATAATAGAAAAAAAACGAATTGTTATTCTGAGACATAGTTTAATGTGTCAAGCTGAAATTATCATCAAATATTTAGATGTATATGTAAGTATTTTGGTGGTCAAATGGTACTTTACGCACAATGGTAAGCACGACCTGCGATCGAAAAGGTTGCGGGTTTGATCCCGGTTCCGTACTGATGGGTTATTTCAAACTTATGTATGGTCTACATTGTAGGGACCAATATGCTCAACGGAGAAGGCAAACTTCGTAAGGAAATCTTCATGCCCGCATGGGTGTGTGGAGTCTATCAACACACACCAGGCCAGCGCGGTAGAATAACAACCTAATCCCCTCCTTATAAGGGGAGGTTCATGTCCCTGTAGTGGGAACAAATATGGCCCGGGGATAATGATGAAAATAGATATGAAACACAAGAAAGTAAAAGTACAACTGATCGTAGCGTATTTTTATCCAAAATAAAACACTGATCATTTATAACATATTTGAACAATACTAGTCGCCACAGGCACTGGGCATCAGTCATGAGAACCTGCCTAAAACTTATATATTTCATGCGGTAAATAGGAGGCATTGACCATGTAAAAGACCATTAGCAGTGGACTTTTACAGATTTCTTTAGGAGACCTGTATTTATTTATTTATTCTTTATTGTACACAAACAGCTAAATACATTTGTAAATATAGAAAAAAAAAAGATACAAAGGCGAGCTTAACTCAAAAATCGGGTTTTCTTCCAGCAGAGAGTGCAAAAATATTTGAGATTTGAAGGGGGATAGGATCCAGTGTACTAGGTACAGAAGCATACATAAACATACATACATATATACAAATACCGGAACACGAGAGAAAATACCTACATAAATATATTATTTTGGGAAAAATTGCGTCTATACTCATGGATCTCATCCATAAAATGAAATGAATTGAAATATGTATTAACGTGAAACGTGGTACACAAAAGATGTCACTAAAAATAATCGAGCAACACATTACACCCCCAAGAGACAAGCAAATTAAAAAAATTACAAAATTATATATCGAATTTTTTCCAGTACAAAAATCGTCTAAACTTAGTTTTAGCAAAATATGCAGATATAGTGTAATAACTTTCAATTAACCAGTTTTTAAACTGACCCTAATTTGTGGTAACGGTAGTTCTCTCATTGTTTTTGGTAATTCATTATACACTTAATACACATCATGTAAAAACATTGCAGTCTTACATGCAGACATTAACAAACGACTTCGATCCCTTTTGCCTATTATTATCATGTGCACATATGAAAAGGTGTTGATCCTTTTTAACTAATAAACATATATAAAAAAGGAGGGATATATCCATTATCCTGAGGCAAATATATATGGTCATCGGACCTATGTACATCTGTAAGTTTCAAATAGATATAATTACAAATAACAGGTGAACTTTGTATTAATAGATTTTTTGAAATATAATCATGTTAAATTAATGAATAGCGCGTGCGACTATCAGCAATACATATATTTTCCGCCTCCATACCTATTCTTTGCCGTTTTAATCGTATCGATCATTGTTGTAATAGCGTTAGCAGTGCACGTATGTTATAATATATAGCGATTATCATCAACAGCAGCCCGTGGAAGTTCACCGCTGGACATGGGGCTTCTCCTTATAAAGGAGGGATTTGAATAATTTCCATGCTTGGCAAGTGCCTACAGATCGTAGTAGATCTTTATTGATAAAAGGATAACGCTGCTGCACATTATCCTGTAAATTCCTTAGCTGATTACAGCAGTTATACTTGAAGTCAATATGAACCTTACACAACACTGTGTAAATATAACACTGTAAAATAGGGTTAATTTTGAAGTTGTGCAAAATTCATTTATATGTAGTCACATTACATGTGGTTGCAGTAAAGTCCGGTTCAACAAATTTATTCGATCCCACCTCTGAGTCCTGTCATACAAAAAATAAATTAAAATAGTGGTATTAACACCTCCGGTGAGTTACCGCGTCGTGTGCCCAAAGGTTGCATTTGCAATGCGCCGCGCCATTAGATGTACGGCCCGCGCCGACTCCGCGACCCACATACTTATATCTGTGTATATTTCTTTTATCACGCTATTTTCGACTTTGCATACATACATACATATACTCACGCCTTTTTCCCTGGCTCTCCGGCGGGGAATCGAACCCCGGTCTCCCGTCTGACAGGTGGGGATACTGACCACTATACTACCGAAGAATTGGGGTAGGCAGAGACCACTTCATCCCACTTGCTATGAGCAGGGTGGCTGTCCTTAGCCCACTTTTCGCCCTCGCGGGAAACGAGACGTGTCGGGTGACGAACCACGACGCCGCCATTTTTAAGGTTCAAAAGCGTTAAAGAACCTTATTGCGTTTCCACGAAAAGGAAGGAAAGGATCGAGGTTGAGGTAGGAAAGTTGTATTGTGCAAGGAATATGGAATTTGGGAAAAGGACTATAAGATATAGGACACTACTATCTCGGAAGGAGTAGAAGGACACAGTAGTAGCTCCGGAGGCCGGGGTCGCTTACCCGTATACTTAAGTCTATTTGCCGGACGGGCTAAAAGACTAAGTACTCCCTTTGTATACAAATTATAATATATTCTATTCACGCTTTTTCAACAAGGCACTATATCTAGACACAGCGGTCGATTATTTGTCAAATTATTACGTAACAAACTAGTTATGGCGGAAATTTATAATCAATCAGTGAGAATTTTCAGAATAATTTTGAAAAGTATTCAAATTGATATAATGAAAAACTTTGCTACGAAATTTGTTGTTTTAGAGTCGGATTGAATATTGAATTTGGCAATTAGAGCCACAAACGAGACTAATCATTTTCATCCCCAGCCTATATTTGTACCCAGTACGGGGGCACGGACCTCCCCTGATCAGGAGGGGATTAGGCCGTAGTCTACTATGTTGGCCTAGTGCGGATTGGTAGACGTCACACACCCATGCGGTCATGCAGTTTTAACCCGCGAAATTTTATTTCTCTGTTAAGTACATTGGCGTCTACAATGTTGACAGTATATTACTTCCATAATCTCTGTAATGACTTTTTTAGTTGGCTTCCGAAACTAAGAGGAAGAAAGATTTAAATTACGAACAATTTGGACTTCGTTTACAGAAATGCGAAGCTTCGTATAGCGGATATTGACCATTGGTGATGTTGATGAAGACGTTGATGGTCACGTCGGTGTCCAGTTATAGGTCAGGAGTCAGGAGTTGTAGGTTATATGTCAGGAGTGGTAGTATCGGAAAAGAGATCTTCCGACCAGAAGGGTATTATCTCTGGCGGAATATGCCACTGCCGTAACGATTGATGTCAGGACGTTGTATATACGCTAATTCGCTATTAAATTTCTTTAGCGTGATTTAGGCGTCTAATGTCGTCACTCAAGAGTTGCGTCATCTGTTGAGAATGCTTGGTACTATGTAATGAAACAGGTCGCTACGCTTCGCTTATGATAAAATGCATTTTCTTGTACAGAAATGAAGGGGCATTTTTTAGTTTAAATTATTCCAAGAAGAAAACCATATACTAGTTACTTTTATAAAAATAACAAGCGAGTAAAATCGTGGGCTATGGTTGGCGTATTTATAAAATTGGAACGTACTACACGCAGATACAACAATAAGTCGCAACTTACAGCCGTGGTTCTCCAATTCGAACTGAAATTTTCCGAAATAACTAATTTGTCATCGTCAAGAGAACCGTCACATTAATAAGGCATTTCCACTTCAAGCTTAATTCTCTATCCGTGGTAATAAACCCTATAGTTTTAGTGTACAGCAAATCCTACTTAGAATTAATTCAAATAGCAAGTATCTTGCGGTAAACTAAAATTAGGCTGGTTAGACTCCTACTGACTAAAAACTCATCAGTGGCTTTTATTGATATATCAGAAGCTCTCCGCAGTCCATTGTGGAGGACCTACCGATGCCTCTCAATGCTTCAACGTTTTGAATACTTTTTGGAGGGGGATTTTGTGTTTACTCGACTTTAATCAATTTTATTAAAACAAAAATGTTTAGTCTCCTTCGGGACTTATATGGTCAGGGAGTACTTAGTCTTTTAGCCTGTTCGGCGAATAGACTTAAGTACACGGGTAAGCGACCCCGGCCTCCCGAGCTACTACTGTCTCTTCCTACTCCTTCCGAGATAGTAGTATCCTATACCTATGTGCTTTTCCTAAATTCCATATTCCCTGCTCAATACATCTTTCCTACCATCCTCTTTCCTTTCTACTAAATCCGTGGGAATGCAATGAGGAATTTTAACACTTTTAAACCTTATAAAATGGCGGCGTTGTGGTTCGCCACCCGACATGTCTCGTTGCCCGCGGGGCGAAATGTGGACTGCAGATAGCCATTGCTACATTAAATGGTCGTAGCAGGTGGAAAGAAGTTGTCTCTGCCTACCCCAATGGGAAAGAGGCATGATTGTATGTATGTAGTATGTACTATGATCTCTGCCTACCCTTATGGGACATCGGCGTGTATGTATGTAGAATATTTAAGTGTCATTTTTTATTAAAATTAGGATAAATATTTTAGTGTTAATAAAGTATGTTCAGTTTTACTGTTTTTATCGGCTGTTTCAATTTATTGAGAACGCTCAATAATAATTTATTGTCTCGTAATAATATTCGGTTCCTGTAAGCCCGTGCGATATTGTCTCATTGTTAACACATTTTCTTTGTTTTCCATAAAGTTTATTTAGGCCAGTTTTATTCTCAGCATGCGACATTACAATACAAAAATTAGAAATTAAGTCTTTAAAAAAATAATTTTCTCAGAAAATTGAAGTGACTTTTTAAACATAATTTTTTCATGGCGTAATATCTAAACTATCAAAACTATCACTTAAGTGATAGTTTTGATAGTTTAGATATTGATATTGTCATAAAAAAATTAATTTTTTTATGACAATATCAATGTAGGTCGGTGTAACTCGTCAAAAGCGGAGTATACCTATAAGTGACGGCTGCTCACATTCCCATATACGGGACAGTGAAGATTAAATATTTTATTGAAATATCCATCAATTTTAAACGGAATTTTCCTGCGGAATGCGTTAAATGGTAACCTGGGACATAGAACCCTGGGAACTGGGGTGTAGCAAATGATATGTATCGAGAGATATCGTGATAATTAAAGTAATTTTATTGCAGTTTTTGAACGTCCGTTCAAAAGAATTTTATTGTTTTTAGCTTTCATGTATGTAAGCCTTTTTTAATGATCCCTTTTTAAGCAGAGAAGACGTGTCAGACTCCCACTTACTAAAGGCTTTGCGGTGGCCTTCATCGCAAACAATATAACAATGCAATGTAACAATACAGCAATGCAATATAACAATGAAATAGAAATTTTAACACTTTTGAACCTTATAAAATGGCGACGTCGTGGTTCGCCACTCGACACGTCTCGTTGCCCGCGGGGCGGAATGTGGACTGTGGATAGCCACTGCTACATTAAATGGTCGTAGCAGGTGGAAAGGTGTGGGCTCTGCCTACCCCAATGGGACAAAGGCACGACTGTATGTAGTATGTACTATAGTCTCTGCCTACCCTTATGGGTACCATTATATGTATGCATGTATTGTTGACAGAGATAGCTTCAATGATAACGTATATGTTCGCACTTTTCATGAGTTCTGCCGTGATCAATAACCCGCTGAGGTCACTAATTATTAATTATTTGAACTGCGACACCGCCCGTTTTGATCCAAAAGGTAACATTGGTTTCCAGTCAGTTGGACTGTATCTGTAACTATTACGGCTGACCTGGCTGAACCGATCTAGATGAAACTCGTTACATAAGTACAATATTAATAGACGACTGATTGGTTCAGTGACGGTGACCTTGCTTTGTGTGCCAGTTGGATCAGGGTCCGCATCTTGACAGGGTCAACGTCGTGTGATGAGCACCAATGTTTGTACCGATGTAAATGGATGTATATCTACGAATGCATTAGTATTGATCTATATAAGTAAACATATCGTTGCCTAGTATACAATGCCTAATTTGGAGCCTAGATCAATGTGTGTACAAAAAAAATATTATTATTACAAAAACATAAAAATACATACATAGTATATATGGTCACGGAGTGCTTAGTCTTTTAACCTGTCCGGCAAAAAGTATACGGGTTAGCGACCCCGGCCCCCCGAGCTATTTATTACTGTCAAAGTCAAAAATTTTTTATTCATGTAAACCCAACGGGTAT
>WUAW01018888.1:32078-64668 GCA_017165845.1 Thaumetopoea pityocampa | reverse complement strand
TGACGAAGGTAGATGCGTATCTACGTTATTGAAATTATTTGCAACTACCCTCAATATTGCATACATTACAGCCTCGGAGGTGTTTCTTGAGCCGAGGAAAGAGGTAGAAGTCACTGGAAGCCAGATCTGGCGAATAGGGAGGGTGTTCAAGCAGTTCACATCCTGATTCTTGAATGGCAGCCATCACAATTGCATCTTTGTGTGACGGTGCACTATCTTGGTGATACAGCACTCCAGCTCGCAGCTTGCCGCGTATTTATATTTGGTCTGCGTAGTAAGAGCCCGTGATAGTGGCTCAATTTTCCAAGTATTCCACCATAATAATTCCTTCAACGCCCCAAAAAACGGACGCCATAACTTTGCCCGCGAAACTTGAAACCGAATTTCTTTAGAGTCGGTGAGGAAGCTCGTTTCCAAGTCATTGGTTGTTGTTTGGTCTCGGGATCGAAATAGTGGATCCAGGTCTCATCCATGGTCACAAAACATCACAAAAAGTTTTCCCTATCAGCTTGAAACTATTCGAGAACCAGCTTCGAAATGTCGACTGGTTTTTTCTTTTAGTCGTCAGTTAACATTTTCAGTACCCAACGCGCAGAGACCTTTGTCATATGCAATTCGTTGGCAGTGATCTTTGAATGTTACCATCCTCAGCTACATACCTGATGGACACTCTTCGATCTGCCAACACAATATCTTCCAATTTTTTCACGTTATCTTACGTTAGAGACGTGGATGGGCGTCCTTCGCGATGTTCATCTTCAGTGGATGTTCTGCCCAGTTTAAACTCCTTGGCCCAGCGTGTAACTGTTGAGTATAGAGGAGCAGTCTCCTAATAAAGTCACTGTGTATGTCTTTGGTAAACATTTTTTTCAAACAGAGGTACTTGATGACAGCTATGGTGAAGTAGTAGGTATATAAGCGAGCAAAAAAAAGTAATTTTTGGACCTTTGTCATATGCAATTCGTTGGCAATGATCTTTGAATGCTACCATATAAGATCCCTGTGACCTCAACTACATACCTGATGGTCACTCTTCGATCTGCCAACACAATATCTTCCACCTTTTTCACGTTATCTTCGGTTTGAGACATGGATGGGCGTCCTTCAGAATGTTCATCTTCAGTGGATGTTCTGCCCAGTTTAAACTCCTTGGCCCAGCGTGCAACTGTTGGGTATGGAGGAGCAGAGTCTCCTAATGTTTCCACCAAGTCACTGTGTATGTCTTTGGTAAACATTTTTTTTTCATCAGAGGTACTCGATGACATCTCTTATTTCATTTTTCTCCATTTTGATGTTTTCGACGGTTCGCATTCAAATGAATGTATCTCCAGGAAACCGTGTTCTATTTATATGATTTTTTATGGTGAAGTAGTAGGTATATAAGCGAGCAAAAAAGTAGTTTTTGGATTCTTACGAGGACTAGAGATAACCAAATATTATTACTTTTGGATAACCCCTCGTATTCACAATAATAAGGCGGTAACCGACTTTAGCAATTACACCAGTGACATTATTGATGCCGATTCTATTGTACAGAACTTAACTAAGTTTGGTCCCTCTCTATCTTTTTCTAATGTCATACGCCAAAACGAGATAGTAAACATTTATAGCGAGACCCGACCTTTGTTTGTGTCAAATAGCAAAAACTTGCTTTTTTGCGTATCTTCAGTCCGTGTGTTCCGAAATCGCACCTAAATCTTTTAATTTTGACGTTACTAAACGAAACTGACAGCACCAAAATTGTAGCTATCTCGTTTTGGCGTTTGACATTAGAAAAAGATAGCGAGAGACCAAATTTAGTTAAGTTCTGTTACAACAGAAACTTCTTTTAAAAAATGTATCACTTCTGCTTTTAACATATTCATGTTTGTATTCATGTCATTTTTTTGAAGCGTGCCCTGCATTGTTTATATTTATAATATACTAGCTCTTGCCTGCGGCTGCGCTCGCGTTAATGTCGATCTTCCGTCACATGGGAAATCACGAAACAATTATAGATTTATATGAAAAACGTGAGGACCACTTTTCTTGAGCTCTCGTATCTTAGCGGCGGCTACTGAAACAGAGATCAAGCTGTATTTTCATTTCTACTGGACCGATTTTGATGAAACATGCCGCAGTATTTAAGTCGGAATAGTACCTTTAAGAATGTAAATAGTTTTACCAAAACCTACCCGCTGGTTTTGCGTGAAGCTCGAACAAACAAACATCGATATATTTGGTTTCATAAGCCTTTAATTAGTCGACCTGAGTAGTCTTTTTTTATATTTTTAATTTTACAAAATTTGACATTTAACAATTTTATAATAGTACAGATTCTTTAGAGAGGCTTCACAACGCCGAGTTGAATCATACGGAAAACCTTTCTCCGATCATTTCTTTATGATACTCCCGGTGGTTTTAGACGCAAAAGCTATTAGAGAAGTCCGATAAATCCGCGGATGGTTCCAGCGTGACGAATCATAAGCCGAGTTCCTTCTCCAACCGGGAGGTGGAATATAGATACTGCAGTACCAACGGTCCAAGAATGGGTAACAGTGTTGTTGGCGTTAAAAATAACATTGTGCCGATTTTATATTTCTTTCACTTAGCCCATGTACAGCAGAGGACTTAACGGACTAATGACGATGATGACTGGCTGCAATCGTAAGAACGATGATCGCTGATTTTAAGTGTCGTGCGGTTGGTGAAAGGGGAGATTTCTACGAGTTTATATTTTACAATTATTTTATAAATTACTAACCATAGCCCGTGCCTCCGCCCGCGTGAATGTCGGTTTTTCGCTACATAGTAAATCCCGTAACAATCATAGATTTCTATAATATAAAAATCTTTAGCACCGATTTACTTGAGCTCTCGTACATTAATGGCGACTACTAAAACAGGGATCAAGCTGTATCTTCAACTCTACTGGATCGATTTTGATGAAACATGCCGCAGTATTTAAGTCGGAGTAGTACCTTTAAGACTGTAATAGTTGGACCAAAATCTACCCGCTGGTTTTTGCGTGAAGCTCGAACAAATAAACAAACATCGACGGATTTCCTGTCAGAAGCCCCTTAATTAGTTGACCTGAGTAATTTGTTTTTAAATATCTTTGATTTTTGAAAATTTGATATTTAACAATTTTATAATAGTAAACAGACCTGTGATTTGTATTTGGGGAGAAATAAATAAATCTTTTTTTACAGAATGGCACACCGCCGATGTGCAAGGCGGCCTTGCGCCAAATAACGGACAAGGCGCGAGAGTTCGGCGCGGGCCCCCTGTTCAACCAGATCCTGCCCCTGCTCATGAGCCCCACGCTCGAGGACCAGGAACGCCACCTACTGGTGAAAGTTATCGACAGGATTCTGTACAAACTAGACGACTTGGTCCGTCCGTATGTGCATAAGGTCGGTGTTCATTAATAATAACAATCTAATTGGTAGTTGTTCTTCTACGCCAAAGGTTCCAGGTTAGACTCTCGATAAGGGTAAAGTTTGTGTAATGAATGGGAAGAAATGTAATAATATCTGTTTAAAAGATGTATTTACACTTTCGCTGCCGATCACTCGCCGGCGATAATAATGATAATGTAGTGCCAACATTAAGAAGCCAATCCACGCGCCTACATCTTATATCGTCTCAGTAGCCAGTTACGCGTTTGCGCGGTAAGATATGTTATAATAACGAAAAGTCTTTCCGGAAAAACACATTTCTATGGCGGAAAACACATTAACTGTCAACACATTCTCGTGCCATTAGCATTGAATGTGTTAATGTGGATACAGTGCAGAAGGTGTGGCAGTATCATATAGCTTGTAATAAGCTGTAGTTTCTGCCTCCCCCATTGGGATGTCGGCGCGAATGTATATTTATGTTATTATTTATGTAAGGATTTATATTGTTGTATAATCGTTAGAGACTAGATCAATCAAAAACCACTCGTTCACGCCGCGCGGTGGACTCGTGGACGCCGCGACGTACTGTCGGCGCTTTGACGCTAACTCGAAAGTTATACTTCAATTGGTGATGAGTCGATATGGTGTGCGGGGGCAAATAATTATATGTTGTTAACTCTTGTAGATTCTTGTCGTTATTGAACCATTGCTGATTGACGAAGATTACTACGCGCGCGTCGAAGGCAGAGAGATCATCTCGAATTTGGCCAAAGCGGCTGGTCTCGCGACTATGATTTCCACAATGCGACCCGATATTGACAACATTGATGAATACGTTCGGAACACGACCGCTAGAGCCTTCGCCGTCGTCGCTTCGGCTTTAGGTAAGTGTTTATGTAAAATAATAGTGTTTATCTTTTTTGAGTGTTTGCAGCACCTTGTATAACTGAAAAGATATAACCAGGGTACATCTCACATAAAAAATAATTTCAAATATTTCTTTTGTGTACATATTAGTTATTTTTGTTAGTTATTTTTGTAATTACAGAAATAGAGATCCACATTTCAATTAGTTCTAATTATTGGTCACATTTTTGTCGGACCCCAAGACTCGACTGCTTATCATCTACATATATCTTTTATCAGCCGCTGTGTAGGTTAACCGCTGAATGAGAACATCCAACAATAATGGGAGATTCGCGATAATCCCCACTCTTGATAGTTCTCTTGCAGATTGTGGCAGGTTTATGTTCCTTATAGACTAGCTATCAATCTAGTGTATCTCACAGCCGGGTCTTGTGACACCTACGGGGAGAGATAGAGTGGCGCTTTCATTATGCCAGCGTCACAGTATTGAGTTTTATTGATCTCGAATGGTATATTAGCAACGACTAGATGTAGCAGTGGACTAAACGCATTTTCAGGTTGAGACTTAGATTCCCGTAGAAAGTAACTTGTTCATGCAGTGCTTTATCCTGTCAAGGTAATATTTAATTTTGTAACTCTTGATTATAATTAAAAATATTTTATAATACAATAAAAGCAAGACATGTTGCGACCTCGGTTACGTAAAGAAGACCTCAGAAACGAGTTGTATTCGTACAGAGACGAAATTCACATGTTATTAATCTATTATTGATGCGATATTGTTTACATCAACAAATCATAATTCGCGCTGAACTCGCTAGCTGGCAAGCGGGCGGTGGAACGGGCGATGCGATGCTGTATGAGACGCAGCACGGCTCGCTCGCCGCCTGTTCCGCCGCGCACACGAGCCGCGTGGCCTGCATGTTCCACGCGAAAATGATAGATCATTTAATTAATTAATAAAAGCACCATTGGAAAAAAAAAACAAAAGACCCGACTGCGCGAAAAATATGATTTTTTTATAATTTTCATATACCCAGTGTCACTCTCACAGTTAAGACGAATCTAATGCCACCTATCGGCCTAAAATCCATCAAGCCGTTTAGGCCACAGAGCGTGCCAAAGAAATATACATACATACATACATACACACACTCGAAAAACATAACATTCGTTCTTCCTTCCTTCCAAAAAGAGAAAAAAAGTACTGACTTTCTGAATGACCTGGAAAATCTTATTGCATTATGTTATATAGCGCATTTTTCTATTTGCTAGAAAGAGATAAATATTGTATTACTTCTTTCTGGTATTTCTTCTCATTATAAAATACTAATAATGGACTTAATAATGTATTTCGAGATTTTAATTTTCGTTATTGTTCTTTTCTTGCACTACTGTTACAGTGCGAGTGAGAAGGAACGAGTGCTTAATTCATTATCAGAATGAATATCTTAGTTTAATTAACAAAGTTTGTTCATTTTATAATAGCGTTAATTGTTTCATTGTTTTTTCAGGAATTCCATCTCTACTTCCATTCTTAAAGGCCGTGTGCCGGTCGAAGAAGTCGTGGCAAGCGCGCCACACTGGAATCAAGATTGTTCAGCAAATCGCTATTCTCATGGGTTGTGCTATATTGCCCCACCTGAAATCTTTGGTGGAGATTATTGAGCATGGTAAGGTATTACATTCTAAGATCTATAGATAAGAACAGTTACCACTTAATGATAAGTCCATCAGCGCCGTGCTCTGCTGCACATCAACCTCCTCTTGACAGTGGAAGATTTGATAAACCCCACGCTTGGCAGGCTCCTTGGACATTGCGCATGATTTGATGTTCGTTAATTGCGGGACCAGGCTACTGGTGTCCATTAAGCTGGTTTACCTTTCAGCTGGTTCTCGAGGCCCCCGCAGGAGAATAGAGTTGTGACATATACAGTAACTATGTCCTACAATTAGTCATTAGCGTTCCTGGCGCACAGGCCCCGGGTCAAAATACTACCCACTGTATGCATAATAACTGGCACCACACGGTTTTTGGTGAAAGGATCAAGCTTGCCAAAATACTTTAGCGAAACTTTGCCTTGAAGGTTAAAAGGGTAGAAGATATTTTCTTATTTATTGATATATAAATATTTTTTTTTAGGTTTGGTGGATGAGCAGCAGAAAGTTCGGACTATTACTGCGTTAGCCAGCGCCGCCCTGGCAGAAGCGGCCACTCCATACGGTATTGAATCGTTCGACTCGGTGCTAAAACCGCTGTGGAAAGGTATCAGAACTCACCGAGGAAAGGGTTTGGCGGCCTTCTTGAAGGCGATCGGTTACCTCATTCCACTGATGGACGCTGAATACGCGAACTACTACACGCGGGAAGTGATGCTCATCCTGATCCGTGAGTTCCAGTCGCCCGATGAGGAAATGAAAAAGATTGTGTTGAAGGTGAGTCTCGTTGAAGATGTTTCAGTCACCATTATCTTTAATGCTCTCAGACTGTTTGACCTGTCTTACTTTTGTACAATTTAAAACGATTGATTTCACAATTGCTTTTTCTCGAAATTAATGATAGTTTCAACTATTCTGTGACTCGTTTTTTCCTCGATCAAAAAAAAATAAGGTTGTCCTTCTGTTTATGATCCTATCTAGTTTAAATCTACATGTGGTCATAAACAGAAGAGCAACCTGTGTGTATTAAAATAGATGGTGGAAAATATTTAATATCAACACGTACTGCCAATAAATAATGGATTCCGAGATTTTAATTTTCGTTATCGTTCTTTTGTTTGCACTACTGTTACAGTGCGAGTGAGAAAGAACGAGTGCTTAATTCATTATTAGAATGGATTTCTAAATTATTTTGGGCTCGTTATACACACACGTGTAACACAATATTAGCGGGGCGGGCAAAAATACCTGTCTCGAGAACTGGTGTCTGTTAGCGGGCCGGGCATTGTTACCTATTTGAATGTACTTGTAATACATTATAAACTATATCGCGATTTTATTGAATTTTGTTAAAATATGTCAATGTATAGATTATATTTCAAACGCGCAATTTTTCGCGAATGCCGCCCGAATGCCGACGCACACCAGTTTGGTCTGTTGGACTGTCCGCCCAAATGGGTTAATATTGAATGAACCGGTCGGTAACAGAAAGTATAAACGCGTAATGTTGCGTCGCCCTCAGGTAGTGAAGCAGTGCTGCGGCACGGACGGCGTGGAGCCCCAGTACATTATGGATGAAATACTGCCACATTTCTTCAAGCACTTCTGGAACCACCGCATGGCGCTCGACAGACGCAACTATCGCCAACTCGTGGACACCACCGTCGAGATCGCCAACAAAGTTTGTATACATACTATATAATATTATATTGTCTTAATTAATTTTACACTTTCGCTGCTGTTCATGCGCCAGCGCGTGATACGACGTCGACCTTAAGAAAGCAATAACGCGCCTGATAATATTGTTTTTTACAATATAATAATATTTTTTGCCACTTCAATCATATTTGTTAGAATAAGTAAATGGTCTTTCCGGAAAAACTATTTCTACCGCGTGGCAGTGACTACCAACATATCTTCACGTGACCGGTGGTGAATGTGTTAAGAACTAGACTTTGCAGACTCACTACGGCAACAATTAGCTGCAAACTAAAAACAATTCAATAAAGTGAACAGCTGACTGTATTAATTTGACTGAAAAGATTGAATTGCTCTTTTTTTCGTTTTTAAATTTTGAAAATTTGAATTTTCGTCTTTTACATATAAACGGAGTAACAAATCGAAGCGATTTTTACATGGATATAGGTAAAGAACTAGAGACAGGTTACTTTTGTCTCGAAAGTAATAAAAAAGCTTTTATAATTAACTCCAAAACTCTTTACAGGTAGGCGCTTCGGAAATCATTAACAGAATCGTCGATGATCTAAAAGATGACAATGAACAGTACAGGAAAATGGTTATGGAATCAATTGAAAAGATTCTTGCGAATTTGGGAGCCGCCGATATCGACTCGAAACTTGAAGAGGCTCTTATTGACGGTATATTGTATGCGTTTCAAGAGCAGACTACTGAGGTGAGAACATATTCAGTTTACTTTGTTTTCTGTCATCGTTATCAATTTTATAAACCATTGTTATCAATTTTACAAACCATCTTTATCAATTTTACAAACCATTGTTATCAATTTTACAAACCATTGTTATCAATTTTACAAACCATTGTTATCAATTTTACAAACCATTGTTATCAATTTTACAAACCATTGTTATCGATTTTACAGAGTGAGATCCAATAGTTTATACCTGACACTATTTAGTGACTCCACTGTCCTTGCGAAGCCTTAATTATTTAGTTCAAATAAGTTTGTAATCATTTCAAGTAAATACATTTTAAGGAATTAAGGTTCTATAAGAGCATTTACTGTGTGGCGTCTGCATAATAGCGTCACTCCGTCTTTTACCGTGGATGCTGAGAACCAGCTAAGAGATGTACCAGGATAATGGGAAGCCGTGTTAGCCTCTTATTCAATTAAAATCTACTGCGGTGTTCAAGACGCCTGCCATGCATGGGGATTATGGCAAATCCCACCTTTTTATGGAGGAAGCCCTTGTCCAGCGGTGGACTTCCAAGGGCTGATGATCAGAGTACTCTTTATTGCACACAAATACAAAAAATGTTACAAACATAATAAACAAGAAATAAAAAGTGTACATTGTGCAGTCTCACCACAATATGCGATAGCTTACAGACAACCTTTGGATGGACAGTATTCATAGCTGGATATGGTGGTGCAAAATTGTACTATGCATATTTATTTGAAATGATTTTATAATAAAACTAGCTCTTGCCCGCGACTCCGCCCGCGTGAATGTCAGTTTTCCGCAACATGGGAAATCCCAACACAATTATAGATTTATATAAAAAACCTTAACCACTTTTACTTGATCTCTCGTACCTTAGTGGCGGCTACTAAAACAGGGATCAAGCTTTTGATGAAACATGCCGCATTATTTAAGTCGGAATAAAATCAGTAACAATTTAAAACTGTAACAATTTAACCAAATTCTACCTGCTGGTTTTTGTGTGAAGCCCGAACAAACAAACAAACATCGATGGATTCTGTTTCAGAGGCCCTTGATTAGTCGATCTGAGTAGTTCATTATTAAATATCTTTAATATTTGAAAATTTGACATTTAACAATTTTATAATAGTATAGATAACAACGTTCTGCCATCGGCGGGGTTCCGCATGGCACACGCACACAGCTCTTAGAGCATGGCTCGCTACACAGCTCCGGTGTTGACGACGTCTACGGGCGGTGGTCACGCGTACCACCGGCTTGCCTGAGCGCGGCCCCTTCTTGTGGAGTGTAGAGTGTGCAACGGTTGGTGTTTCCGCAGGACGTGGTGATGTTGAACGGTTTCGGTACCATCGTCAATCAGCTGGGCAAGCGCGTGAAGCCCTACCTGCCGCAGATTTGCGGTATCATATTATGGCGCATGAACAATAAGTCGGCCAAGGTGCGCCAGCAAGCCGCCGACCTCATCTCGCGGATCGCTGTCGTCATGAAGACGTGCCAAGAGGTCAGTGGCAGTTCATTTGTTGGAATATCGTGACGGTGTAAGCGGCACCTCACTCACCGGCGAGTGAGCTCGCACAGTAATTTTATGATCAAAATACAAGACCCAAACACCAATCTTATAAGAAGAATAACTTGCGCAAAAACGCATCAAGTTTCGAACCGTTTGACAGAAACGTAGGCCAGTACTCGCTACAAATTTGTTTGCTGTCTCGTTTTGGCGTTTGATATTATAAAAAGATAGGGAGGGACTAAATTTAGTTAAGTTCTGTTACAACAGAATCAGCACCTATATCTCTGATTACCTCTGCTTAGCTCCTACTGTATAATTATTGTACAAAAATACTAAATTGTTTACATACATTGCTTACATTGTTAATATTATTAAGGTAATTAGAGGATGTATATATTTTTAAGTGAATTTTATATAGGATATAGGTACATCATCTATATAGAATATAGGCACTTATTCCAGATATATATAGGATATAGGTAGTTATTGCAGCCAGTGCTCAGACCAGTATTATATACTATATTTTTGTGTTAGTTAAATTTAGTTTATTTTATGGTACACTTTAAAAGATCCTACTTTTTAGTGATTATATAAGGTGAGACCATGTTTTGAGTGTTTTTTTTTTTCGCAGGAAAAGTTGATGGGTCATCTTGGTGTTGTGCTGTACGAGTACTTGGGAGAAGAATATCCGGAAGTGTTGGGTTCGATCCTAGGGGCCCTAAAAGCTATCGTTAATGTCATCGGAATGACAAAAATGACTCCTCCCATTAAAGATTTGTTGCCCAGGCTAACACCAATTCTCAAAAACAGGTACATTGAATACAATTATAATGTTATTTTATAGTTGCTGATTGTTTTTATGTAGAAATAAAAAAAAAAACATGTTTTCACAGTTTGATGAGATAGGAATATTTCCAAAACTATTTATTCTTTATGATGTTCTAAAGAGTTAACAATGTTGTGTTTAAATATTTTTAAATACTACTACTACTAATATATGGTTTAAGGATGTGTATTTATGACTAATGACTATGCAGTAAGAAATGGCATTCATAAAAACTGTGCTATTGTAAAGTTCTATAATGGTTATACTTAGTATAGATTTAGAAGTAATATTTCAGTGTCCATTTATGTTTAGGTTCACTTAACGGTTTCAGTAAGTCAGATTGGCACTCGGTCGTCTACTGGCGTGCGTATCGGTGCTCTTAAATTACCTGTCAAACTATAATTTAAACATAATATTCTAACAATATCCCACTAAAACTTGACAACTTTTGGTTTGTAACAATGAATGATAGTTTAAAAGTAATCACTGTATATTGTATTGCCACATTACTTCCAGGTTATAATCCAGCGCCATCTGAATAATACTAGATTATTATGGCCCCTAGTCCAATGATGCATCTGGAGTACTACACACGGAAATAAATTATACAGTTGTATTATATGGATGCCCAAATGCAAGAAACAATCAGGCCTTACACAAGGTGGACTGACGACCTGGTTAGGGTTGCAAGAGGCCGCTGGATGAGGGCAGCGCAAGACCGATCTTTCTGGAAATCCTTAGGGGAGGCCTATGTTCAGCAGTGGACGTCTTTGGGCTGAGATGATGATGATGATGAATGCAGAAACTAATAATAGTTACAGATAAAGTTTATTTTGAGCACTATTAACTATATATTTCATTTTTAGGCATGAAAAAGTGCAAGAGAACTGTATCGATCTGGTGGGACGTATCGCAGACAGAGGCCCGGAGTTTGTCTCAGCGAGGGAGTGGATGAGGATATGCTTTGAACTGTTAGAGTTACTGAAGGCTCACAAAAAGGCTATCAGGAGAGCGACCGTTAACACGTTTGGTTACATCGCTAAAGCCATCGGACCCCATGACGTGTTGGCGACTTTGCTCAACAATTTGAAAGTTCAGGAGAGACAGAACAGGTGAACACACATTAACAACATTAATATCTAAACTAATATTGTTTGTTACTTGGTCACAGTGTCCTTTCCGAGTGTAACGTATGAACAAGATTTTGATAAAATATTTTTACAACCAGTAGCTTCCATTATCTAAGATTCCAAAAAAATCTTATCCCCTGCAGTAGTAAGTACAGATACCAGGCACAAAATAAAGATCTCACAAAAGTGATAGTAATAAAAAAAAACATTACTGAAAATAAAGTCGTCTTCGTGAAAAATGTAATTTTTTATAATTTTGATATACCCAGTGTCACTCACTGTTAAGACGATCTAATTACACCTTTCAAGCTAAAATCCATCAAGCCGTTTAGGCTACAGAGCGTGCCAAAGAGATATACATACATCACTCAGAAAACATGACCCTCCTGGTGCAGTCGGGTAAAAACTTGTTATGTTACAGGGTCTGCACAACGGTGGCCATCGCTATTGTGGCGGAGACCTGTTCGCCGTTCACGGTACTGCCGGCACTAATGAATGAGTACCGGGTACCCGAGTTGAATGTACAAAATGGAGTGCTCAAATCGTTATCGTTCTTGTTCGAGTATATCGGTGAAATGGGGAAGGACTACATTTACGCCGTCTGTCCTTTACTAGAAGATGCGCTCATGGACAGGTACGTGAAAGTAGACTGATTTATTTATATACATACATACATACATCATGCCGGTTGTTTCATTTGAATGCACTAATATTTCCAATAAAAACTGTTAATAACAATAGAAACTGTTTTCTCGAAAATTCTATATTTTATATTTCAATTCTATTGTTTTAAATCACAAAATATCAAATTTATTTCGATCTCTGCCCACATTGAGATTAAAAAAAACTATCTAGTTAATATTTTTTTTATCTTTTTACCATTACTATCTGTTGCATATCCTAACAACAATTATTGTAAATATAATATTTGTATTATTTATTATATGGATAGGATAGATAGCGTGTGACCGACCCATATCTTGCGAAGGGCGTTCAATAAGCACCGAGAATGAGTTAGACGCAGTTCACTTTTAATAAATGTTATTTTAACTTTCAACATAGCTATGGCTCTATCGAATAACGACGATTCTGCCAACACAAGTACGTATAGTAAATAAATGTGGATTATTAAACGGTAGGTACTAATTTATTGATCGATAAAAGTAGCGGTTATAATAGAGCTGGAATGATACAAAACCAAAAATTAGTAAATTACACAACACATTAGTTAAACATTTACCCACTAAGATCTATTCGCATTTAAACACATTCATACACTTATACACTCAAATAAAAATAATACCAAATTGCTCAGAAAGGGAGGGGTGGTTATGGGAAGAGAACAGGGGGGATGCTTACAACCTGATATTATTTAACGTAATGAACTTGAAGAAAAATTTAAATAAGGGCGTATGGGTCAGCGCTAGAATGAAAGGAATATTGACCGGGTGCGGGATATCAATAGGGAGACAATTAAGAAGGGACTTCAAGGTGAATAGATGCATATTATTGGCCCTTTGATCGACTTTGAAACCTCCACTCAACGTTCCGTGCCTTCATTGATATTGGATTAGCTAATGAACATAGATCCCGGGAATAGCAGGAACTGTGTGGATTTTTGATTGAATTGAATTGCGACCCGTGTGGATCGGAGATATAGCACAATTGCTATCTCTACAGTTCTTTTCTTACACAAGTATCGACACCAAATATCTCATTACGTCCGTCAAAATTCAATAAAATTGAGCACCTTGCAGCAAAAAGGAGGCAAGTCCCAATTTCAAAACTTTCGGCTGTTCAAATAAAACGTGTATCTAAAAATTAATTGGTTCGAGTGTAGTTGGCAGTTATGTACGAACAGTCTCACGTTCCATTATTCGGTAGCTCGTAGCACTGACCGTGTGTAACTCGCGATTGTCACCGAAAATGCAGTTNGTCTAAAAATTAATTGGTTCGAGTGTAGTTGGCAGTTATGTACGAACAGTGTCACGTTCCATTATTCGGTAGCTCGTAGCACTGACCGTGTGTAACTCGCGATTGTCACCGAAAATGCAGTTCTAAAATATTTATAATATCCGAGTCCATTTTGTTGTGTACGCGCAGGGACCTGGTGCACCGGCAGACGGCGTGCGCCGCCATCAAACACATGGCGCTGGGCGTGTACGGGTTCGGGTGCGAGGACGCCCTGGTGCACCTGCTGAACCACGTCTGGCCGAACATATTCGAGACCTCGCCGCATTTAGTGCAGGCCTTCATGGACGCCGTCGAGGGCATGCGCGTGGCACTCGGCCCAATAAAAATACTGCAATACGCCCTACAGGTAAGAATTGAAAACGCGCGCGTGATACTCCTGGTGCTTCAGGCGTCCTCAGGCTGCGGTAACGCTCACCATCAGGCGGTTCGTGAGCCTGTTTGTGCCACCAGCGTGGTATAAAAAAAAATTAAATTCTTGATATTAGAATTTTATTTTTAACTAGCTTTTGTCCTTGGTTCGCCCGCGTGAATGTCGGTTTTCCGCCACATGAGAAATCCCGTAAACAATCATAGATTTATATAAAAATCTTGAAAACTACTTTTACTTGAGCTCTAATACCATGGCTACTAAAACAGGGATCAAGTTGTATCTTCAATTCTGCTGGACCGATTTTGTGTATTTAAATCGGAATAGTACCTTTAAGACTGCAATAGTTTAACCAAAATCTACCCGCTAGTTTTTGCGTGAAGCTCAAACGAACAAACATCGACGGATTTGGTTTGAGAAGTTCCTTAATTAGTTGATCTGAGTAGTTTTTTTCTTTTTTTAATTTTAGATTTACAAAATTTGACATTTAACAAATTTATAATAGTATAGATATTAGTGCTGGACAGCAGTAGAAAAACAAGCATACACTGTGGTCCGAATATTACCAAAATCATAACGGTATTGACTCTATAGAAAAAGAAATTATGTTCAGCATCTGAATATATCAGATGTTGGAATGGTGGTTAAGATAATTCAGAATTTTAATTCGGTTCCAGATAGATAAATAGAGATTAATAATTAATAGAGAATTTATTAAAAAAAAACATATTATTTCAGGGACTGTTTCACCCAGCTAGAAAAGTCCGTGACGTATATTGGAAGATCTACAACACGCTGTATATTGGTGGGCAAGACGCACTGGTCGCGGGGTACCCCCGAATACAAAACGACCCGAATAATCATTTTCTTAGATATGAATTAGATTACATGTTGTAAGTCAACTGTCGTGTGCTTCAAATACACATGAAATAGACATAGTTTCAGATTTTTAAATATTTATATCGCATTACAACCTCATAGATGACACACACACACACACACACACAAATGTATAATGGTATATTTCTTTTTTTTGTATTTTTCCATTCATTGTTTACAAAAGCTGTGCGGTTTCATTTCTAAACGATAAAAGTTAAACGATGCTTTATTGGTTTGTAGATTACTGATGACGTTGATTCAAATGATTACTATTATTAAACTTATTATGTACGTATAATTATTGGTGACCTTTCCCTGGATGAGACCAATCTACAAAGCCTTAAGCACGGGCGCAGGTTAGCCAGCCTTTCAGTGTTCTACAGGATATTTTGGAGAGTGTGCGCAGGATTACACGATTTAATTCCTCCATCCCCCTTTCACCATCGGACTACTAGGCGCACGGCGGGCCATCACCCCTACCTCGTAAACATCCCTGCCACCCGCACGGAGCGTATTGCTTCCACGTTCATATTACGTGCAGCCAAGGCTGGAATAGACTTCCTGCGTCAGGATTTTCGTCCAATTGTAATGTAGGTGTAGGGTCTTTAAGATTTAATAAGTTTTTATTCAGCTAGTACGTTTTACCACCCAAGGTTACATCGCCACTCACCATCAGGTGGGATGGTAGTCAAGTACTGGCTTAAATATGACAAAAAACATGGTTAGTCTTTGACGGCGCATTATTTAAAACAAAATAATCATCCGGCCCATGATCGCCACTCAAGAACCTGCCCTCATTTGGTTTGCGCGCTGTGGCACGCCCACTTCCACCACAACCTGCTAATAATACAAGCAATGTACATTGACTTTGGTTCCTTTAAGATTGTCCTCGTTTTTTTTTTATATAAGAGGGGGCAAGCGGGTCAGTGGCGGGTGAGTGATCACCGCTGCCCACAGACACTCGCAACACCCGAGGGGTTGCAGGTGCGTTGTCGGCCTTTAAGAAAAGTATAAATCCGTTTCTTGAAAGTCCCCAAGTCGTATCCGCTTGGAAAAACCGGCGCTGCGAGCTCGGATTTTGTCACGGAAGACTCTTGAGTGTTACTCTCTCCATAGTACATTGAGTAACGCGTGCGTTTTGACGGACCGACGAGAGTAGTAAATACTCGCCGGTGAGCAATAGTGCAAACAATCAAAAGCCGTTCATAAATCCTGGCTGGTTTAGTGTTAGTTACCTTGCTTTCTGGAAGGGACAAACTGTGTGTGGTGGCATACAAAAATATATCAGCATACTAGTCATTGCTAGATCTCAATGTCAGTTTACTGTTTGAATGTTCCGCGTGGCTTGTTAATCTCGTCTTTTGTAGCCTGCGTTCCGACATTTATGTGACTTCAGTCGGGGTTCCCTTCCAATGTTCAATCACTTGTGTCCATCACGATCGAGAGACGACAGCGGTCGGCGCACCGCAGACCACACCACTGTTACGTGCAAAGTGGGACTCGTTCCGTAATCCGTTTCTCGCGACACAGAGTTGAATTTATTGATTAAAAATACATATTTATCATTGTATTTTTTTATTATAGTTATATCACCCTTAATATTAAAGCGTAAGCTATGTTTATATTTGGTATAGCAATTTATATCACCTAAGAACATGATTAGCGTTTCGACCGTCATCTGGACAAGATCAGAATCATAATCTATGCATTATTACATTTTTATATTTATTTGTATATTTTATCGCGCTTTCATTTTGAGCATGGCGGTCATAAGATTAAACAATAATATAATTGATGACTAGAAAATATTAATACAGTTTTATATACTTAGAATTAATTCATTTAAAATTATCAATTAGGAATGTTCGGATCAAAACTAAATACATTTTCAGTCTATATTACTTATAAACACTGGAGATCACTGAATTATATATCTCTACACTAATTGAGAATATAACTAGCGTAACGTGGCGTACTTGATAGCAATTTCGTTTCCGAATACTCATAGTGAGCGCTCTATTGCATACAGTAGCCTCTAGCTGACACGTAGACCAGCGGGCCCGCGAGCACGCGCTGCCAGACGCTGCCCGCGACGTTGTCCGCCGTTATACCGAGTCTGCGGTGCAGGACGCCGTCCGCGCTGACGGCCCACACTTCTTGGTCTATGCTGGACACGTGCTTGAATGTTGTTTCATAATCTGAAACAGATATTGGACCACGTGGATATCTACTGGATAGTTGTATAACCACAGGAAGTCCCTTTTACACGTACACGTCACATGCGCATGTAAAGAGGCGCTAACAGTACATTTTTCAGTACAAACAGGCTGTCCGCAAGATGTACTACTATTAAATATCACGTTGAACTGTTGTTCGTTTAAAACATGAAAGATGGATAAATATTCATAGTGATGACATATAATATATCACATATACATATATATATATATATATAATTATACGAGCTTTACGTATATGTAAAGCTCGTATACTGCTCATGGTCTCAACTTAGCACTTAATTGGAACGGTGCAATATGTTACATTTTAATAATCACTGTATTGTAAAGTTGTCCAGACCCAGGTACGGCTCTTCGTGATTTAACGACGATTTCTCTGAGTAGAGCAGAACATCTAAACCGGCATTAGTGCGGCTTGGTCGAAGTTGCGCGAAGTTCCGTACGCGTAGTGCATCGCAAGATATTTCCAAAACTGAAGGAATCTGAAAGAATATTGGTTCATACCTGTCAAATATTGCCAATCTTTGCCATCGGGTTGATTTCTCGAAAGGTCTGTCCGCACTGCAATATCACCATTTGAAAGGATGACCCAGGCTGAAGTCTTCGTTAATGTTACAGTTTTTGCACCCGCATATGACTTTGGACTGTAAGGGTAGTTACATTTTGGTGGTTCTATTAGTTTCCAATTGGTTCCTGAAAGGTGCTCACTAGAAACGTCTTCTCTATAATAAAGCTCGCCTCTTCTGCCGACTACCCAAATGATGTCATTGCAAGTGCTTATAGCGATAAAAGATTGTGGACTGTTTACGTGTTCCCAATGTAATCCCTGTAATGGGAAATTAAATGAAGTCAGTCAACAAGAAATTATACGTGGGTAATCCACCAAAAATGTGTGAGTTGCATTTCATTCAGCTCACTGCTCACGTATCCAAGGAATCAGCTCACAGAACAGCACAATTTGTACCTAATAGGTTACGTTTAAAATAGTCTATAAAGACTAAACATGGGCGTTTTCAAATTTTTATGCAAACGAAATTATAACGGATTTTAGATTGTAAAATAATCGATTCAATATCGGTTTTTTTTAGTAATCGATTTCATGGATATTTTGCCTACGTTTCGATCGCGATCCCACAATTTTAGTTTTCTTAGCGAACGACAAACGCAAGCGAACGCAATCTGTATCAATACCCCTAGCCAAGTTGACTTTCTAAAATCGAAAAAAAAATATTGGAATGACATTTCTAATCGATCAATCACGGGAGACTCGTAGCAGCTCGATGTTGCGATCATTGGAGGAGACCTATGTCCAGCAATGGACGTCTGTGGGCTGATATGATGAACAAGATACTGCCGAGGCAACCAATTCTACTGTACTAAAAATTGCCACTGCCACTTGGAGTAAGGATGGTGGCGTATGCGGATGACGTGACCCTCCTGATTGAGTCAAACTCGAGGGCTCAAAGTCGACGACCCGGTCCACTCTGGACCTTGTATTAAGGTAGGGTGCCCGTAATACACTGGAGTTTCCTTCTGGGAAGTCTGTAACTAAGACCATCGGGGGGAAGTTCCAGAGGCCCCCCACCATCAGGCTGGGTGATCAGCCGGTCAGGAGCGTTACGTCACACGTAGTACTGGGCGTGGAAATAGACAGCACGTTATCATTTGCGCAGCATGCGGTGTCGATAGGAGGGTGCTTTGGGAGGATAGCTCGGGTGTCGACATCTTCCTGGGGCATCCGATATCCCGGCCTGCGCGTCGTCTACAGGGGTACTTACGTTGCCACGATAACGTATGCTGCGGCGATTTGGCACAGGCGCGCGACACTCCATGTGGTCCGTAGCGCGCTACTAAGGTCGCAACGGCCCGGCCTAATACTGCTGACCAAAGCGTATCGGTCGACCAGTACGACGGCGCTTGCAGCATCGGCCGCTATTCTACCAGCAGACCTCGCGGTGATCCGTGCGGGTAGGGTGGATGAGGTGCGTCTGTCCGCGCATCAGGTCCTGTGGCTGTGCCCGCTGTATGATGAGCTAAGGGCTACGGATTTGGACGAGCCGGAGTGTGTAGGCGGTGTGGAGGGCCCGGCTTGCTACTGTGATCTCGTTGGCACACCGGCGAACTACGAAAGGATGACGCGCACGACTGTTACGACGGTAAGAATAGCAAAACAGAGTGGAACACCCATCGATGCAGTCCGTCGCGTGTCTTCACATCCCAGAAGGGCAGAGGTGATAACAGGTACTAAGGCCAAAGTAAATAGAATAATTTGTAGGGAGTCAGGAATTGACCGACGACCTGGTGAGGACCGCTGGGTCTCGTTGGATGCAGGTGGCCATGGACCGGTCGCGCTGGAATTCGATTGGAGAGGCCTGTGTTCAGCAGTGGACAGCTATGGGCTGAAATGATGATGATGATGATGAGTCAGGAATTGTCGCAGGCTGACTCCATGGAATGGTGCCTGCGGAATCTCCCACGGTTCGGCCCGTATGACCACGACTGGTCGGTAGGGCCATGGGAAGGTTGGAGAGTAATATACTAAAAATTCGCTGTCTCTTTTACTCTGCCAAACACTCGCTTAGTTAGAAAAATAGAAACCGAATTTCTAGAAATCGTGAATTTAGTTGTTAGATTTTGATTCGGTCGGATACGACTTGGTTTCACAGTTTGTGTTAATCGAAAACTAGTCAATGTGAAGAGAACCAGAAGAGGCTTGAAAATGGACCAGCTCGCCTTACACACGTGCACATAGGAGGACGTCGCGTTGTGGTTTGATTGGACGCGGGTCCCGCATGACTTCGTATCCTTGCTCTCGGTGCGACGTGATGTGATAGGCACTTCCACACTTTCCAAAAAAGGCAAGTTTCCAGGCCCACTTAGCGAAAAGCGTGATTCCATCGAACTTTTACTTACCGCGGGTGTGGCTGTGGTGACTCCGGTTCGGTAAATCGCTTCACCGCTCAAGGTAATCGCCCAGACGTTTACTACGTCGCCTCCGCTCTGCAAACAACAAAAGGTGAATTAATATAATATGATATACTAACGTTTTATCGATGATAGCCTATTATAGATTTATTATAGATGATAGCTTTTCGATTGCCATGCTTATCGAACGATAGCCTATTGGTTGTCGACGGTTTTCATCCAATGGGATTTACTGTTTTTCGTTAACCTTAACCACTACCGGTAGATAAAGTAGTCACTTTCTGACAACGGATAAAATGTACTGTGTACAGGGATATCTTTGCGGGATTATATTATACGAAACGAATTTTATAATCTCCGCACTATCCAAAGGTAGACTGCCAGGGAATAATACCTTAGGCATTGTGTAAGAAGTTTAAATAAATAATTCAATCATAAAAGTAATCGATATATGTATGGGTCACACTAAAAGTTTTGCACTCCTGGCTGCTCATTACTTTTTGCATTTCGAATGTTAGATTGTTTATTAACAAAAAAAGAAATGGCAGGAAAGTTTTAGTAAATTGTTTTTTATCACAATGCTATTGCCCGCGTGCATGTCGGTTTTCCGCTACACGGGAAATCCCGACACAATCAGAGATTTATATAAAAAAAGGCTAGAGCAAAATCTTTGATTTTTGAAAATTTGACATTTAACAATTTTATAATAGTACTTACTAGCTTTTGCCCGCGGCTCCGCCCGCGTTAATGTCGGTTTTTCGCAACATGGGAAATCCCGACACAATCATAGATTTATATGAAAAACTAACCACTTTTACTTGACCCCTCGTACCTAAGCGGCAACTATTAAAACAGGGATAAAGCTGTATCTTCAATACTACTCGACCGATTTTGATGAAACATGCCGCATTAATTAAGCCGGAATAGTAACTTTAAGAATGTAACAGTTTAATCAAAATATACCCGTTGGTCTTTGCGTGAAGCCCGAACAAACAAACAAACATCGACGGATTCGGTTTCAGAAGCCCTTAATTAGTCGATCTGAGTAGTTTGTTTTTAATTATCTTTGATTTTTAAAAATTTGACATTTAACAATTTTATAATAGTATCGACAGATAAATAAATTAAAGTTCGTCGTCCGCATTGAAAATGAAATTAATGAGAAGACTTCAGGGAGATGATTCTTTATGATTTTAAAAGTGCTGTTTCTCCGCAAGAATGCACTGTGCGTCTCCAAAATGCTTTTAGAACAGAGGTTGCCAGACTTCTTTTTCTCATAGACCACTTTCAAAATTTAGCTGGTTCCGGTGGACCCCCTGCAGCTGCATTTCTACCATATGGTAGAAATGTATGAGAATATTCCCAAAACTCGACAAAAATGTGAAGATTAGATCTAACTATGGAAATTTGCGTACGCCAACGTAGCCCTCCGTCGAGTCTCCGTGGACCCCTGGGGGTCCACCTGGACTACTTTGGGAACTAAGGTTTTAGAAGGAAAATACATCTCATTTGAGTACTGTAAGGCGTTGGTAGGTACGCACAATTCGAACGTAGACGTGTTTCTTTGAAAGAAGACATTCGTGAAGGTCCGCCTTCAACTGTGACTACTGAAAAAAATGTGGCTACTGTTAAGCGACTGATTGAAGAAAACAGACCCATCACCTATAAGGCGATACGAGGATGTTTGGGGATTGGTATGACCCAAATTCAAAAAATTTTACACGAGTAATTAAACGTTAGGAAATTCTGTTGTCGTTGGATTCCCCACGAATGACGCCAGAATAGAAACAGGTACGTGTTGATTGGCTACATAACTGAACATGATAGCATATCAGATCGCAGCATTATTGAAGCCCTGAGTCCTAATAATGTGAATATTTGGCCGCTCATTATATGCATGCAGTGGGAATATACATAAGGGCCCCTAGCCAAACTGACTTTCTAAAATCGTTAACGCTAATAGAAAAAAATGTATTGGAATGGCATTTTTAATCCATAAGTCACGGGTGACTAGGCAATTAGAAATGTTATTCCAATACATATTTTTCGATTCTAATGGCGTTAACGTCTGAAGAAAGTCAACTTGGCTAGGGTGGAAGTTTACTCTATTGTTCGCACCACTACGGAGTCCTTGGCAATAAACATCGAGATTAATGTACTAGGCAGAATATGTTCTTAAAATTTTCTAGCTTACCCATAAAGATATATCTAACAAAGCGGTGCTGCCAGCGCGCACCCATGGCCCTTCAGTAATAATTTGAGCTTTTCTGTACCATCGTCGGCGCCGAACACAGTCTGTGAATATTTTCTTTCCGTGGTATGGTGCTGGAAAATCAGTGGCATACTGCCATCCGTCTGAGTCAACACCACCCGGTGTATTATAATCAATCATCCATTCGGATATCTGGCAACATATAATTTCGTTATGTCTAGCATATTTTGTTATATGTAATTTTAACCAAATCACCAACAATTTATTACCCAATGCCAATGATGATTGAGCAGTTTAGTGTGTTCTCGAGTTCTCTTGTGTTTACCCGTGATATCGCTCCACATGTAACGGTCTGTGGGCAAACCAGTGGATGTGTACCCAGTAAGAGGGTTCCATCTCTGATTTTCATAAACACAGTATGTTTGAGTATCCGTCATGGAATTAATACCTTCTTTACTACCGATACCTGCAAAACCAATGTATAAATTACATTCCGATAAAATAAGAATCTGTAAGGGTTAACCATAATCAACATAATTTACCTTTAAGCACACCACCACCCCAGCCACCAGTATAAACCCAAACTCGGTGATCGTGTGATATGCCCCACACAACACCATTTTGACAACACTCCACTCTACGAAGATATCCACCCATCATTCGCCAATACATTTCATCAACCCCTATGATGGCATTTGTGGTTAAGTATTCCATTGTATATAGTTTTAATGGTCCTTGGACTGATACTGATGTTATAGTTTCAGGACTTAGTCTATGATCAAAATTAGTATAATTCTTCTCATTAACAAGTACTTTAAAAAAATTGACATCACAAATAATTTTTATACAGAACTCTTGACCCCGTGCCAGTGGCAGCTCATGGCGCTCCTCAATTCCCCAACCACCTAATATTTTTGTATTACACACTACAGTCATTTCATCAAATCTAACATTAAAATGGAAATGTATATCAGATATTTCTTTTTCAATATTGTGTCTCTGCTTCCTAACTTCTGGTCCCTGCAGATCTATTTTAAATCTGTTTATTTCATCATATAAGCACCCTGTGATTTTGAGTGTGCTTCCAGGTGGAAAATTATTATGTAGAGGTGCTGAGAAACCTGATGGAATATCTTTACCAAATACTTGAAATTCTTTTATATATGTGCCATTATTAGAACTGTTCAATTTAGCTGGCATTGGATCCCAATTAAGTATATCACCAGAACTAGAGATTGCCCAAATAGAGTTCTCTGATGGTTTACCAGATAGACCATTGATTTGCGATGTTATATCAACTAAAACATTAAGCCATTCTTCATGTTCCATTTCTGAGATGAATTGAATTTTTATAGTACTTTTGTTTTGGTGTGGAACAGACAAAGTTATCCTGGGGCAACCAGGCTCAGAGGATGATGTAACACCTGTCACTTCACCCAAGTTTAAAATTAACTTTATTGTACCATCAGGTTGGAATATTGATAATGTTCCTATATTTTCTGAGTCATGCCAGTACAGTGATAATATACATTCTTCACTGGACTGATTACTATTTATTATCCTAGCTTCACAACTCCGAGTCCATCCTTTTTCTTCCATGGCCATAACATATAAAGATAAATCCAGTGACTGGTTATTATTATTTCTCATTTTAAGGCTGTCTAATATTTGAAGTCGCCACTTTGCAGCAAGATCTGTATTATAGGGATTGTGAGAATCTGTGAACCAATGTGGCACCTGCATTGTATCTATGTGACAGGCACCTCCTTCAACAAAATTCCACGTTGTTTCACAAGTTCCCCATGCAGTTTGACTCACTTCGTCTTCAAAAAACATCCCTGAATCCACATCAAATACACTACTATCACTGTCCGGCTGAGCTTCCATACCCACAACTGAACCAACACTTCTAACAGGGCTCCAGGCTCTAGGATTCTTTAGTTTTGTTTCATAACTTTTCCCTGAATAATCAATGTTCTCTGTATTTTCATTATTTGAGTGAAATTGTTTAGGTTTGATGGGTAATGTGTGTTCTATAGGGGCTGAGTGGGATTCCTCCCATGAGTGGTGAAGATTAATATTAGACTTACGCTCAACAGTACTATCACTCAACATACTAAGACTATGATGTTTTGCATTTGAATTGTTGGACACAACACTAGCTGAACTAGATGTACGACTAAGTTGCATGTTTGCTTGAACCATTCTCCACCTTTTACCAGTTTGCTCTGCAGGTGTTATACCACTCCGCCAATAAATACTCTTATCTGATTCTCCAATAGCAAAAACTTGGTCATTTATACCAACTGAAATGCAACTCATATTACCTGTGATTTCTAACCATCCACTACCCATAGAAGCTACTTCTGAAGAACCTGCCATATTCCCATCTATGCCTTTTCTAAACCAAACTCTTGTATCAGAACTTACAGCCCAAACAGAATTGTAGCCAACTGATATAGACAAAAGCTTTGTTTCATTAGGTGATTTAACTTCAATCCAACCTTCCCCCGTGAGACAATCTTTTGTGATTCCTTTTCTAATAATAGTTCTGCCAGTCCATAACAGAGCCCATACTAGTCCTGTAGGACCTACAGAAATTTGTTTTATATCTGAATTAGGTGGTATACTAATGTTGATCCATTTTAATCCTTCAGGAGATGTAGTACTGACACCAGCTCTGAACATGACACGGCCATGAGCTGTAATTGCCCAAACTGAGAGGGTACCAGGGGATGCATATGGTATTTGACTGCCACCAATGCTCACATCAATAAAAGGTTCTTGTGTAGGGTCTTTGTGTAATGGGGCAATAGCACACCATGAATTCATAGCACTGAACTTTCTATATCTAATCCACTTTCTTCTTCTGACACATGATTTCCATTGCTTTGTAGGGCCAAACTGTGCCGGAAAATCCACCGCATATGTCCATCCATCGTGATCCAATGGATGTCCGTCTAAAGTCAGTTCTAGCTGCCAGTCACCTTCCCACTGCCAAGCCATTGATGGCAATCTAATGCGATCAATAGACCTATCTTTTGTGCCATCTTGAGATGAAAAATGATATCTATCTGTTGGCAGGAGACGTCCGCTGAATCCGTCTAATGGTAGCCATCTCTCGTTTTCGTAAGATTCTTCTTTGACACGTATAGGTATTTCCAAGCCATGAACATGTAAATATATTTGTCTGTCTCCACCCACAGCCCATAAAAAATGTGGTACAGCCGAGAGCGTTTTAAATTCTAAGCCGAGATACATAAATTCTCTCCAACATGATCCGCTCGTTGACAAAGCGTAAACTTTGCCTTCATTATTAATGGAAAATAGTAAGGAATTACTAGTCATTTTCTAGATTTGAATTTATTTACATAAACATGGTTTTGGATTAATTAAGGAATTTTTCTATGTTCAACTGAGAATTAATAATAAAAAGAATTATGTTAAATAAGAAACAACCCAAAACTATAAACCACAGAACAAGTAACGTTTTCAGAAACCACCACAGAGTACATTGGAAACCACAGAGCAACTAACCTTAGGTATTATTGTTCTGTGCCAAATAAACAAAACGTAAAGCGATAACGCTACGCCTCAGAGTAATGACAAACTGACACCCATATCTTTAGTCCTTTTCTCTAACCCCCACCTCTGCTCAACTCAACAGAGGATGCCTTAAAATCTACCTCATCAATACCTCGAAATAGGTATTTTTAGTTGTATTTTAAGGAATACTCCAATAAGTTAGAGTTGAGGTAATACGTCATAATTTTCAGGCAAAGGAACAATATTACGTCACTTTTTTAAGAATTTTTTCTGTTATATTGGTAGTACCCTTTGCGGCTTACGTCTATTACTATTACAATTATATGTTCATCATAGACGACTATTGTATATAGAGATGTTCATACGTAGCTGTGTTTAATACATTGGGAATTGATACTTTATAATAATTATTATTTAGCCAGCTATCTTACATAAATGTTGGTGTTTTTTCTTCTTAAACATTAATTTGATGTTATAATTACATATACTTGTCCTTCCTAAAACGATATCTTTGTATGAATTGATGGTCCTCATAATATTCAACAGGGTTTTCTGCATCACGAAAATATTGATGTTTTATATGTGGATAGCTATCGTACATTATAATGGATAAAATCTTCAAAATCGTTCACGTTTCCAATAGAAAAATTAAAGGTATAATAATATATTTCGTTAGATGAATATACAAGAAATCTCAAATTTGAGGACTATAACCCCCTCAAAACATCCTTAAGTTTGATGACAACCTACCTTGGCATTTAACAGAATAATACTCACCTCGGCTAAAAAATTCCTCGAGTGGAGGATAATTAATAGGACTATAAATACTAAACCTGACCCTTGAGGTTAAGATGAGCAGAGGCACCGCTGAGGAAACGACTAAAAAGATGGGTGTATGTTCCTTATTTGAATATCTCCGTATACTCCACAGAGTACATTAAAATAGTATGGTATACCGTATACCACAGAGTACCTTATAAAAATAGTATCCTCACCCCACAGAATGAAACTGTCAGACTGTCACCAATCATTGATTATTTCAAGTATGTAGCAGAGTAAATATATACCAAGGAACAAACTTTCCGAGATATATACTGAAAGATGTTAGGTTATTATTTAAGTCGTCCTTATGGATACAGCATCTATTAATAATTTAAAATTGGCAATCTACCAGAGAAAAACACTTCCTCATAGTTTGTAGTTAGATGGAATTATGATCTTATATAATTACAAAGATCACGTCATTATTTTATGTTAACGATGGGTGCTTATAGCAAAATTATAATAGCTTTTAAAAAGTATCCCCTTTTACGGGGAATGGCATCATACAGTGTAATTTGGCCAATTTCGAGTTTAATTCAGCAAACTTTTGAAGGAAAAAATATTGGTGAGTACACTTAACATTTTAAACTGTCGCTTTTTGTATTATTAATTTTGTTTATTACGGTATTTAAAAGCAAACAAAATAATTTCTGTTTAAGAAAATTACGACTGGTGGAGATGTGCCCGGTTCGGGTTATATGGATCGTGTTATGTTGCACCTACATTGTATAGCTGGCTAACTGTTGCTAACATTATGTGGCCTGGAAATTCAATACGTGCTGGCATTATTAAGGTACAATTTCAATAATAGTTTTAGTGTGGTAAATTATCTTTAAAGTATCTATTATAAATATCTAAATACTTAAAATGCTTATCATACATCATTAAGAACTATAAAATAAATGCAGAATTTGACTGAAATTGAATTAATAAATTAGTATTTTATTTAAACTAAAGAACAGTATTAGAATTAAAAGTTGAGTAAATAACTTAAAATTTTATTGGTAGCCAATTGCGTTGGGAGTTTTCAAAGCAAGTGTCCCTTATGACTCCTGATTAAGCATTTTTAAGCAGTTTAATTCATTTTCCTCTGGAATAGTTCTACTTAGCTATAATTAATAGTTGATTCATTTCATAGACATTCATGGTCTGAGTTAGTACAGGTGCTGTCGCACCAAAAATCTGTTAAATGTACTTTCTAATGCTGTATTTTCAGGCTGTCAGAATTTATCCATATAGAGTTCCAATTTTGATATGCATTTGAGGCTACTGCTAAGCTTTTAAAACCTGTGGATTTTTTAGAGCTTCCATTAATAGGAAGTAGTACTAAGCTGAAGCTATTAAAATATAAAGGAATTTAAAAAAAAATTACACAATCATATCCTAGAAGTAGTATACATAGATGGTACTGCAAATATTTTTGATTTTAATTGATATTTATATTTATTTCAGACACTTGTTGAAACTGTTACGTATACACCATTTGCAATGTGCAGTTTCTATTTTGGTATGAGTTTGTTGGAGTCAAAACCATTCAATGAAGCTGTTGCAGAAGTTAGTGCAAAACTTTTGCCAACTTATAAGGTAAATTTATTGCAAATTGATTTTATTAATTCTGAATTGTTTTTTTATCTAGAGCAGAGGTTCCCAGACTTTTTCTAAGGCTAGCCTTAGTTCCAGTTGGACAACCAGGGGTCCACAGAAGACTCGACGAGGGTCTACATTGGCATATGCAAGTTTCCACACTTAGATCTAATCTTCACATTTTTGTCAAGTTTTGGGAATATGGTAGAAATGTAGCTGCAGGTGGTCCACCGGAACCAGCTAAATTTTGAAAATGGTCTATATGAAAAAAGTCTGGGAACCTTTGATCTAGAGTTAGTTGTCATATTTCTTATAATTGAAGTACAAAATATCTACTGGGAAGACTTGTAACTTAATATATGTTTTATGTAATTTCAGGTTGGTGCATCTGTATGGCCTGCGGTAGCTATGATCAATTTCTGCTTCATTCCTCCACGAAACAGGGTTCCATTCATTAGTATGTGTAGTCTAATTTGGACATGTTTTCTTGCATATATGAAGCAATTAGAAAAAGATCAGGTCCTAACTAAAACAGGACAGAATCCTATTAAATTAATCAAGATGAATTTATGAGATTTATTTATTATATAAACAAATATGTGTTGTAAGTTTAGATATTTTTGTCTTGTTATATATTATGTATAACATAGTAGACATAATCATCTCCATTCAATGTGATATTATTATATAGTAATGGTATAACTATAAATTATGTATTAGGAAAGGATCTTGTCATAACTTAAAGTATTATAAAAGTATAATTTTATATAGGTATCTGTTAAGAAATAGTGTTTTGTAGTTAAGGACAGTGTAATGTTTCTAAAACTTTCGCGATATTAACACATTTATTATAGATTACTCTGAGGGACTTGCCATAAATTATACTTTATAACCTTTGTTTCGATTATGTTGCACCAACTATTGATGCAAGCACAGACTGCTCAGTGAGTGCAACCCAATTGAAATGTAGGGTCATAAATATTAAGATTTATCGCAATAAGTCCCATGAAGTAATATATAAGTGCAGTATAATTACAAACCAACAAAAATTTACTAGTGATAAATTGAACTATTTCTGACCCACAGAAAACTAAATTGTTTAATCGGATATTGTTAGATCAGCATTATCATCACTCCATTTGCTGTTCCACTTCAGGGCACAGCTCTCTTCTCAAAATGAGAAGGGAGATTGATGTTAGATAAACATTTGTGTAAAATTACTAGCTTTTGCATGCAGCTTTGTCGGTGTGAATGTCGATTTTCCGCTACATGGGAAATTCCGAAACAGTCATATGTTTATATAAAAAGCTTTAGAACCACTTTTCCTTGAGCCATCGTACCTTAATAGTGGCTACTAAAATAGAAATCAAGCTGTATCTTCAATTCTACTGGACCGATTTTGATGAAACACACTACAGTATTTAAGTCGGAAAAGTACCTTTAAGACTATAATACCTCGATTAACATGTTCCCCGCCAAGCCATTTTTGCCCGACTTGTCGTACAGACCATTTGAGTTTTTCCTAAGTATATCAGTCGTAAACGCTTGGATTTTATATAAAACCCGGCATCAAAAATCTATATAAATACTAGAATTTAGAAAAAAGAACATGTTATGGTAAAGATGATAACAACAATTTGACTCCTAAACTTGCGATAAGGTCTAGAAAAAGATATGAATCTCTGCATCTGCGTGTGCCATTTGTGGTACATGGGGTCTTATGGTAAAGTTTAACGTGTAACATAAATAGTATATGTTCATACCACGTGGCATGGAACATGTTAAAATCTACCTGCTGGTTTTTACGTGAAGGTCGAATAAACAAACAAACATCAATGGATTTGGTTTGTAGTCCTACTTTGTAGGTCTGAATAGTTTCTTTTTGATATTCCTGATTTACAAAATTTGATAACAATTTTATAATAGTAAACAGAAGTGTATTAATTTTATACAAATGTATATGTTTAATACGATTTATTAAAATTGCTTTGATTAGTAATTTAATCAAAGCAATTATAATAAATCATATTATCACTATACCTATGTCATTAGTATCAGTAGCACGAATTGTTACAGTATTCCTTAGTTTTATATTCTGAACACAATCAAAAATGTGATAAAATATAATCTCAGTATTTATTGTCATAATAATATTAACAAATTGCTTACATGTAGGCATAGGTTTTAGCATTGCCGTCTTATAAACCATTTGTTATTTCACAGTCATTGTGTTCACTTTTATCTGTTTTGTATTGTTTGTTATATTATTGTTATTTTGTTATAACTTGTAAAAGATTGTCAAACAATCATCTATTCCTAGAAGTTGACTGTATTTTCATAATATAAAATATAATTAGATACTTCGTTACTAGCAGATTGTTTTATTTTTAAAAAAAGCATGCCCAAAACAAATCACTGTACGAAGCACTGTAAAATAGGTTTGAAGTGTAATCATACTGTTCTTCTTTGCGTATCGATGGCAAATTGTTGTGTTGTTCAAAATTGGTCGCTTCGGAAGTGAGAGCTAAATCATCAGCATATACAAAGCGGGAGGTATTTGGGCTGAACGGTTGGTCGTTGGTATAGATATTAAAAAGTAGTGGTGCTAAGACACTACCATGAGGCAGACATTATTTTTTTTATCATACTATTTATTATGACAAATGTGAAAATTGCAGCTACTTTTATTTAAACTATACTTTCATAGAGTTACTTTAGTGTTGTTTTGTCACAACAATTTTTCTGCCAATATGACTAGATTAGCAATTGAATTGTATAGTGTGGATGGAAATATGAAATTGTTGAAGATCATTGGTTGGTCGGGACCGCTCGATTCGGTTGTGTCTGATCAAATTGGATAGTGTGGACGCTGGTTGGCAGATTTTTCGACGTAGTCACCAGGGTATACAAACTTAATATTATAATGCTGCAACTCTATAGTAAATAATAGTCTAATTATGAAAGTATGGACAATATGTGAAGTTTCATTACGCAGTTGTGCTTTGCAATTTAGGCGTATTGTAATTGTGTATTTACAAACCAAAATTATAGATGTAGACACAAGCGCTACAACTGAATTAAAAATCACAGTTTTATTCTTATTTCTTTAGGACGACACTGACTCTTATTTTCGGTAGCTTTATCTTTCAAAATACGTTTTTAAAAATAAAAAACGACGATAACTCGAATAACTCTAAGAATTGTTGGGATAACCATCGCTATAACTAAGTAATCTGTGGTCGTTAGCCCTCTACAGTTTGTGGTACTATAGTTTGTGTTAGCGCCAAGGAACATAAACTTTTCGAGGTTAGCGCTATAAAATATACGTGTTTATCGTCGTTGTTTATTGAATTTTTCTTCTTTTTGGCCTCTTTCGCAAGTTTGTTGAATTTTGATGCCTGTTTCTATGGTTTGAAGTTGTTTTAGTGTAATAGTTCTGTGAAATGTGAAATAGAAAGTCATATATTTACGCAATGTTTACAAAGGTCTCCTAACCTAAATATGTGTTGTGTTCAAAAAACGTAAATGTTGTTAACATATCTAAATATAAGGTCTGTGTTGTATGTATCAAATGAATAAACTAAATTTGAATAAATGTTTGGTTGTATAATTTTTGAAATATTAAAAACTATAAATTAGTAATATATAAACGTATTACCTAGATCTATTTATGTACAGTAGTAACTACAAATCAAGAGTTCAGATGGCAGTATTGGGTAATTTCCTCTTTTGGGTGCCGAGAGAGGTCTCTATTTCAGTATTATATTAATGTAATTTGTGGTCACCATAGAACAACAAATACGCGGAAGTGTGAAGTGGGCGTGGCACGCGTGTCACAAATATGCGTAACACCACGCACTTACTTCAATTTTCATCGTTGATGTATCCCATTCGTGTTATAACATTGAAACGAGTCGTTTGTCTTACAATATTCATTATTTTCGTAGGTATGCCATATTGTTCCATTTTGGAGTACAAAAATGATAGTAGGAAAACAAATCTTAATAATGGAGGATTTCGTATCATCGGTAAATACGACTTCATATATTTTTTTAAACTTGTAAAATTTCAATTCTATAAAAAATTTAATAGAAATTAAGCTAAAATCATCATTAACACTCAAGAATAAAATTTACTTTGGATTGAGTGCACCGTTCACGTTCATTTCATAGTAGGTTCATAATCGCGTTCACGGGAGAAGTGCCATCTATTACAATATTGCGGAACTTATTTGCCTAGTTTGCCT
>WUAW01018888.1:5115-22875 GCA_017165845.1 Thaumetopoea pityocampa | reverse complement strand
GATATTTAAAAAAAATCCTACTCAGATCGACTAAGTAAGGGCTCCTGAAAATAAATCCGTCGATATTTTATTGTTTGTTTGATTTTAACGCAAAAACTAGCGGACAGATTTTGGTCAAACAATTACAGTGTTAAAGTTACTATTTCGACTTAAATAATGCGGCATGTTTCATCAAAATCGGTCTAGTAGAATTGAAGATACAGCTTGATCCCTGTTNNTATTAAGGTACGAGAGCTCAGGTAAAAGTGGTTCGTAGACTTTTTCTATAAATCTAAAATGATGATCCTTTCGGGATTTCTTATGTAGCGGAAAACCGATATTCACGCGGACGGAGCCGCGGGCGAAAGCTAGTTTGTACTATCTGAGATTACAAATTTGACGCACCGCGATCGTGTCAAATTGTGAACCTGATTTTATGAAAATGGAAGGTGGAACACTCAATGTCGTTACAGGCGTGGGGGTCGGAGCAGAGGGTCAAGGCGTTTAAAATAGGGATACAGTGCTCGAAGCTGTTGTCCGATATCAGCGTGATGCAGTTTTACCCTAGTAAGTTCATTCTGATCACCGATATTTTGGACACCTTCGGCGATTTAGTGTTCGATCGCCTCAAGGATAAGAGCTTTGGGTGAGTGGATTGTCCCTATACAACCGAAACGCACGCAATAGATCGTAGTTTAACGTACATGCAGCGTTACCAACTCCTCGGTTACGCACAAGTTACCCTGGGCAAGTCTCGGGAAATGAGCGCGCGCAGCCGGCGCGCCGCCGCTCGGTGCAGCCGCATTTGGGGCGGTGCGTCCGACAGCGAAGCGCGGACGCTGCTGTGATCATGATGATGGGAGCAGCCACATCATCTTTTCAAAATATCTATACCAATAAGTAATGACTAATAGCTAAATATAGCTATTCTCATTACTTATATATTATTATCAGTTATGTATTATTATATAGTAATGACTAATAGCTAAATATAGCTATACTCATTACTTATACGTTCCCACACGCAGTGTTACCCAAACACGCGCACTCGTCTACTAAACGCGGGAGCGCGCCCGCACTTCGACGAGTTATCTGCGACGAACGTGGCGGGGAGTGAGCAGTGTCCCTATAACCCTGTATGTCTTTAATACTTTAAATATAACAAATAATAATTTATCATTAAAATTTAATATCATTATCCATTATCCCCAGTCCATATTAGTCTCCACTACAGGGGCGCGGACCTCCCCTAATCAGGATTATATTATATATATATTAGGCCGTAATCTACACCTCGCACACCCACGCGGGCATGCAGATTACCTCGCGAATTTTTCCTTCTCCGTAGAGTACATTGGTGTCTACAACGCAGATTGTACATAAGTTTGAAATGACCCAGTGATATGAGACCGGTATTGAACACGCGACTTTTCTGATTGCGAGTCGCGCTTAGCACCACTTGACAATATAATATGAGCAGCCATGTTATGTTACAGGCCCCACAGCGGTAAAACTATACACAGTATCGTTCCGGAAACGGTCCCGGAGGCGGCCAAGGAAACGTGTCAGAACTGGATGTACAAGATGGCGTCGATCAGGGAGCTGCTGCCGCGGCTGTACATGGAAATGGCGCTGTTGAAGTGTTACGCGTTCATATCGAAGGGGGAGATGGAGCCCGCCGTGCGCAGGCTCACCGCGATGATCAGGGGCATAGGGAATCCGCTGGTGGCTGTGTACCTGCGCGTGTATTTGTGCAACATTGCGTCGAAGCTTCTGGGCAAAGACACCGAAGAATATTTTTATATCAACTTTAAAGAATTCCTCGAGGAGTATCCACAGGTGGGTGTCACGCCGACGGCAACTTGCTTCCGTTTTATTACATTGAAGAAATATACAATAAATATATTTATATAAATACATGTTGTGTGGCGCCGGTAGAATATTATAATACGAAGCGATTGTCTTCCACGCTCATAATACGTGCAGCCAAAGTCTTAAAATAGTCTTCCCGCGACAGTATTTCCGTCCGATTATAATGTAGGTGTCTTTAAGACAAGAGTGAATAGGTGTTTATTAAGCTAGTACGCTCTACCGCCCCAGGCTACATCGCCACCCACCATCAGGTGGGAGTGTAGTCACGTACCTACGGGCTTTTATATGATAAAGAGTATCACTCTGCCTCCACCCGCGGGTGCTGTGGGTCCAGCCGAGGGGTGCACCAGGATAACGGGCAGCTGCGTTATCCTATTATTCGATCAAAATCTACTGCGATTTCTAAGACGCCTGCCAAGCGAAGAGATTATGATAATGGCAAATTCCTCCTTTTAAGGTGGACTTTCTCGGTCTGGTGATGATGATGGTGAAGTATATCTCACATGTTTGTCTGGATGGGTTTATTGGAGGAAACGTTAAAAATTTCGTGCTAAATATACGCACCAAGTGTGTGTACCAACAACACGTGACTCGGGTAACACAAATGTAGGGGCAACTCACCGCCCGACCAGGCGCAGGCCCAAGAAGGAGACAATAGACGCACTGTCTGTCCATGAGACGAAGGGGAGACTGAATAGTTCTCCCAGGAGACGAGCACATGTCCAAAGTCTGCCGAAGTTGTGGCAAAATGCCAATGTGATCACATAAAAATGGCAAAATCGGCTAGAGATCACCCCGGGGGTTTTACTGGGCACAAGCCCCACATAACCTCTCTGAGGTATGCAGGCATTCCCCCCTCGACTAAAAACGGGGTAATACATAATCGTGAACCCGTCAACGCACGGGAGCGCTGCGGACCGTCCGGTGGCGTTGCTTCGGTAGATTTTTTTCAACACATCCTCTGATAATATAATGGTTTTTTGAAACAGTTGGAACTAGGGTTGCGAATATCAGCATCAGCAATTGCGGAACTTCAGCCGTAGTTTTAATATCAACGTCAGCATCCACGTCGATTAATGCTGAAATTCAATGCTGACTTTCATGTAGCGATGTGAACCTTGGGCGCGGGGTTTTCGGCACGCGCCGCGCTCTCGCGAACCCAGCGAACATTTATTTATGATCTGCAGGTTTAATTTATAAGCCAAGCCGCAATAGTCTCGCTGCTGAAAAAGCAGCATTAGTATAATATTATTTTTAAATCACAAATTGCCGCTCCTGAACTTTCAATATTAGTTAATATTAAAAATTAAAAAGTTAATAATAAAGTAAGAAACTGGAGATAAGAAGTCGGATTAATTACTAAATAAAGAATTCTATAATATAAACGAGTAATTTACTTTTTTCATTACCAACTTAGCGTTTTACTTATTTTTTTTTACATTATTTGTAATTTATCCAAACTTCAGCATCAGCTTTAGTTGATGTCAATTTCCGAAAATCCGCATTAGTGTCAGCATCCGTTGATGTCTTGCAAACACTATTCTGTCAGACGATCTTATCGTAATACATTACTGATGTCGCAGGTATTCAATGTTTATATGAGGAAAAAATACGAATCGCAGCTCTTGACTGCGGACAAATACTTATCGCTGTACTTGCCGGCCGCGGGTTGGCTCCTGTACGGGACGCTCAACTCCGACAGGTGTCACCTGACCCTGCTGGATGGTTTCCTGCAGCAGTGCGCCGAGATGGACAACAGGTCCGTGCTGGTATTCAATGTTTACGGGGTATTTCTACTATCTGAACTCACAGCTTCACTCACCATATTTCGATTATGAACTATGACGGTCTTACTGACTTCTGTGGTCTTCAGTAATTGACGCGAGACATATGACTTGTGTATGTTAAAGTAATTTCCGTGATAAAGATTTGATCATGCTTCAGGTTTGTCGATAGTTCACAGTAATTTTCTTGTAAAATTTTGTGAAACGTGACACAATTCAGTAGAAATAACGGTAGGACATTCATTATATCACCATGGAAATGAGGACAAAATTTTACTTTATATTTAGTGTCCTAAAACCCGGGGCGCACTTTATATTTTTAGAATGTTTGGTAGAAATTCCTCTCACATACCCAACCCATAATAATTCAGGTAATCGATGGAACACATATTGACGACTAAAAGTCAGATTGACCGGGCGACACTGTACCGGCTTGAGGGGCGATTCAAAGTTCACTTTTTTATTTAGAGAAAGTCTATCAAGCAGCTAATTCCGAAATCTCGTCACAAACCATCGAAACTCGCACCGGACGTGCGGCGAACGCGCAAACACAAATATTTCTTGTGTATCTCAGAGTGTCGACCAGTCAATTTTCCTTTTTAGGCGTTGATAGGTAAACTTATTGTGCAGTGGAGAGCCGGGAGACCGCAGATATATTTCTATCTATCTATACTATTATAAAATTGTTAAATCTCAAATTTTCAAAAATCAAAAATATTTAAAAACAAACTATGCAGATCGACTAATTAAGGGTTTCTGATACCAAAACCGTCGATGTTTGTTTGTTTATTTGTTTGTTTGTTCGGGCTTCACGCAAAAACCAGCAGGTAGATTTTGGTTAAACTGTTACAGTCTTAAAAGTATTATTCCGACTTAAATAATAGGGTATGTTTCATCAAAATCGGTCCTGTAGAATTGATGATACGGCTTGATCCCTGTTTTAGTAGCCGCCGCTAAGGTACGAGAGGTCAAGTAACAGTGGTTCTCTGTTTATATAAATCTATGTTTATTTTATGATTTCTCATCTAACACTGGACCAAAATTCACGCGGGCGGAGCCTCGAGCAAAAGCTAGTTAAATAATATAGTTAAACATAAAACCAAAACAATGAAAACTCGAAAAGTTGTTCTGTTCACCCTGGCATTATCCGGACGTGGGTCAGTATTTGCTGTAATTACGAGGGATACAGCAGTGACGCCGACTACGATTAACTATGTTAATCATGTAACAAAATGTTACATGAATTACGTTTACGTTACGCTCCGAAAATAAACTGTTCCAATTTTTCTAGTGACTCCGAGAAACCTACCGGCACGTGTTCACCGTACAATAAATAATGTTGCATAATCAAACACCTTTGATATTATACAATTTATAGAGCAACACCAACTTATTGTTATAATAATAATTTTTTTAGGGAATTGTTTTTATGCTGCGTCGTGTCCGCATTCGATTCCGTGACGATTAATAAAAGAGCATCGAAAATTTTGGAAATTATCAACAACACGGCTGACACAATGGGTAACTTGTTTTCTTTAAATAGTTTTAACGCAATCTAGTTGTATCGTAGTAGTTATTTATGTTTTACGTCCTGCATACATTCTAGAACGTGTTCTAATTATGCACCGAATTTCATCACAATCGGTTCAGCGGCTGAGACATGACTGAGTTACATAAATGTTTGAAGTTATCTTCATAGACCCACCAAAGCTTCGTGTTTCGACATAGTTCGACCCCGTAGAATGTTTTGTGCTGCTGTAATGCTTCTATGTGCTAGGTTTGCTATATGCAGCTTGAAGACTACTACACACTTGTCTAGGAGTGAAGAGTAGTTTTCACATCTAGAGTACGCCAGACCTACAAAAATCATTCGTTTTTAGGTCAAATCATCGCAATAGCACATCTAAACTATTGATACCCAAAGTGGTCTATATCGATCCCCAGGGGTCGACGATGGCCTGCAAGGGGTCCACGCCAACTGTCAAAGACACATTTGAAGTAAATCAATTTACAACAATGTTATATTAACTATGCTTTGGGGGTCTAACCAAAAATGAAAAACATTATAAGTGGTTTACAAGACAAAAAGTTTGAGGACCCCTGATCTAAATTAATGCATCTACTAATATTTTAAATGTGAAAGTTTTAATGTTTAGCCGCCCTTAAATGGGTGATCCAATTGTAATTAAATGCGGTGCGTGATCAGAGTATGATCTGGAGTGAGACCCGGGGCACAGTTTATTGAATTACCATGCGAGCGGTCCGGTGGATATCTAGTTAATAATACTCGCATCAGTGAGATATCAGATGAAACATGTCAGTTAATTGTTGCAGTTATGATGAGTGAAGTGTTGGCGTCTCTGGGCGAGCACCTGTGCAAAGCCGACAGCCACCGTCAAGTGGCTTCGGAGTCACTGATACAGACCTGGTGGAAGATTGCCAGCAATATAAAGTCAACCAATGACTTTTTGCAAGTTTTGGGGCCTTGGCTTCAATTCGCCTGTACACATTTATCGGTGACCATCATTGACACTTTCTGACATATATGCAAACATCACGGCCACGTCCCGGAAGGGGTCGTAGGAGACGTTTCGAACACATTATGATTCCAAAACAAACAAACAAACATCCCACTTCCTAGTACTTAGAGTGTGCGTATAGACGTGATTACAAATTGATTGATAAATGTACGTGTCGCTAGAGTGGCGATATTTTATTAATAACCGAAGTATACTGGATACTGGTACACGATACGGCAACTAATACCTCACCACTCGGTCGTACTGTACTCATGACAATATGGACTCGATTTGACAGCTGTCAGAATATACGTCAGCGGTCAAAAGTCACCAATAAACCTACGATATGTTCACACTGATTATTAAGTTCTTACCGCACAATAGTCCTCCTAAAATTGCTACATGCACTTGACGTTGACAGAATCATCAGTAACCGATGGGGCCAACTATATATACTATTATAAAATTGTTAAACAAACTACTCAGATCGATTAATTAACGGCTTCTGAAACTAAATTCGTCGATGTTTGTTTGTTTGTTTAGGCTTCACGCAAAAACCAGCGGGTAGATTTTGGTTAAATAGTTACAGTTTTAAAGGTACTATTCCGACTTAAATAACGCAGCATGTTTCATCAAAATCGATCCAGTAGAATTGAAGATACAGCTTGATCCCTGTTTTATTAGGCTCTGTTAAGGTACGAGAGCTCAAGTAAAACTGGTTTTATGTTATATATAAATCTGTTTGTTTCGAGATTTCTCATGTAGCAGAAAACCGACGATCACGCGGGCGGAGCCGCGGGCAAAAGCTAGTAATATATTAATTGGAATTGGATTCCTACGATATTTCCGAGACGAACCGATTATTTACACCGACACAACATAATTCGCGGTGCAGACATTATTTATACTAATTCAGGCATTATTTATATCCTTAGGTACCCAAAGTGGTCCAGGTGGACCCCCAGGACTCCACGGGGGTCTACGTTGTCGTACGCAAATTACTATAGTTAGATCTAATCTTCACATTATTTGTCGAGTTTTGGGAATATGGTAGAAATGTAGCTGCAGGGGGTCCACCGGAACCAGCTAAATTTTGAAAGTGGTCTGTGAGAAAAATAGTCTGGGAACCTCTGATTTATATTAATTAGATTAAGTTTGTATCCGTTTATTTTAACTGTATATAAAAACTAAATCGTCGTCTTTTTTCTTTTGTAAAATATGAGCCACCATCCGGGATCTACACGGAATGACGGAGTGGGACTTTGGGGGTTTATGGGGATGACGTCAGACGGGTGTCGGTCACCCGGACCCCACCTCTTAATGCCCCCAACGGGGCAAGGCGGGTGCCTTGACGCACTTCGACCCAATGGCATTTTTGGTACTGCCCCAGTTGAGTGCGGTCTCAGTCCTCTTACCCTGGTAATTTAAGTGTTGCCAGCATTAGGCCAGATACTACTCTAACAGTGAAGAGTCGATAGTCCTCTGGTCTGGGGTATGTTAGCCTTAGAAGATCCATTCGCCCTCCAGCCAAAGCATCACAACATAGCAAGTGTTCTACAATTGTCCCAACTCATAGTCACATCTCCAGCAATAATGGCGGACCCTGACATAGGTCAGGGTCAGGGTGAAGAAGGTGATAGTGTACAATACGTTACGTAAGATGTAAATGAAGTGTGTGGCTCACGGGGGCGGGGCCGCGGGTAAAACAAGTAATGTTACGAGCTGGCGTTCACAATAATTGAAACAGCCGGGAAACACCAACATTGAAACACATTTTATTAACACTAAAAACTAGACACACTTATTCACTGGTTACAGGTGATCCCCGCTATAGTATTGTACACGCACACAATATCATTCATTTTTATAGCACTGGAGTCGCTCTTGAATCGCACTTCGGCACAATTCACATTTACTTGTCGCTACACACAGCGTGCCTCATACCTATAGGCCTTTAAAATAATCTCGAAATAGGTCCTCGAAATTTCGCGAAACTTCTTTAGGTATACTGTCAGAATGTTCTAGATTTTAAGACTCCGATACTCCACACGAGACGTCGCTAGGGTTACGGTGATTCCACCATTCGATGATAGATGGTGCTAGTACATACATACACAATACATACATTCACGCCGATATCCCATAAATGTAGGCAGAGACTATAGTACATACTACATACATACATACAGTCACGCCTCTTTCCCATTGGGGTAGTAGTTAGAGACCACTTCTTTCCACCTGCTACGATGGTGCTAGTCTGTTCTTTATTCCACGATGCGATAATAGATGGCGCTGCGATTCATGTACACGGCGCAACAGTAAATAACGTATCAGTGTTTTGTAGACGCAACACGTGAACATAATACTCCGGGGCACAATTCGCTACATGGTCAAGTGCGGCAGGCCCGCCGACGAGTTTGCGGGGAATTTCCAATCGGTTATTAAAAGAATGTTGACGTCCATTCCTGATGTCGAAGAACTGTTTCTGATGGTGAGTGTGTGTGGCCAACACAAAATTGACCACGCATTTCTTCAAGAGTTAATTATGTTTTTGCTGCGGCTACACCGCGCAAACAGTTTGTATTCAGTTAGCGTATGCGACCAAACTATTCCGCGTACTGTATTTAGTTTTTGATGTTTCACTTATTTAGTTAGCGGTATTATTGCATATGCGCAATTTGCCAGAGTCGGCCGCTCACTGAATTGAACTTCATGCAAACTGCGTGGTACATCCACAAAGATTTTTTATTTTTAATAAATTTTATTATTTATTCGTTCAACTGTTAGGGTATGGGACTCGTTAAGCATCCAGGATGGCGATTTTTAAAGTGGGGTTTTCGGAACTCAAGGATTCCGTAGAACAGTTAACAGCGTTTCGTGAACCGCTGGTATTTGACAAGTAAGACTGTCGTTTGTGGGGCTTCACAAAAGTGATTTATTTATTGAGAGTTTCGTGAACTTGAAAGCTTTGTGACCCTGATCTGGGAGATTATAAGGTGGGACCCGAGTAGTTCGACGGTGATTTAATTTTCAGATTCATTTATAATCATGATCATCATGAGACCATGGAAGTCCACTGCGGGATATGGGTTTTCTCTTTAAAAAGTAAGGTTTTGCCATAATGTCCACGCTTGGCAGGACCTTAGAAATCGCAATAGATTTTGATTGAATAACAGGATAACGTTGTTGCTCATTATCCTGGAGTATCACTTAGCTGGTTCTCACATCATCCACAGGAAGATAAGGAGTGACGCTGTTATTATTCTGACGCCACGCGGCACAGTGGCGTTAAATGGATCGAACTGACTGCAGTGCTTGAGACATATGTTAGATGGTATATAGATGATATACGAGGGGTGATCCAAAAGTAATGACAATCAATATAAAACACAATGTTTATGCTTAAAATTTTATTTTCTTTTTCTATATAGTCTCTTAACAAGTCAATACATTTAGTCCATCTCTTTTCTAAACCTAAAATTCCCTAAGGTCAGGGAGTACTTAGTCTTTTAGCCTGTCCGGCGAATAGACTTAGTACACGGGTAAGCGACCCCGGCCCCCGAGCTATTAATGTCTCTTCCTACTCCTTCCGAAATAGTAGTATCCGATACCCTATAGTCCTTTTCCTAAATTCCATATTCTCTGCTCAATACAGCTTTCCTACCTCATCCTCTTTCCTTTCCTCTCTACTAAGCCGTGGGAATGCAATGAGGAACTTTAACACGTTTGAACCTTATAAAATGACGGCGTCGTGGTTCGCCACCCGACACGTCTCGCTGCTCGCGGGGGCGAAATGTGGACTGCGGATAGCCACTGCTACATTAAATGGTCGTAGCAGGTGGAAAGAAGTGGTCTCTGCCTACCCCAATGGGAAACAGGCGTGACTGTATGTATGTATGTAGTATGTACTATCGGATATCGGCGTGAGTGTATGTAGGTATGTATGTATGTAAAATTTCCTTAGAAAAAAATCTTTCTCTTGATCTTCCCAAAACGCCTCAACAGCGGCCATTACTTCGTCATTGTCTCCAAATTTCTTGTTCCTTGAGCTGAGGAAAGAGGTAGAAGTCACTGGGAGCCAGATCTGACTCCCAGGGGTTATTAGTATAGTATAGTATATATTATATAGTATTATATAGTATATAGTATAGTATATATTAGTATAGTAGTAGAATAGGGACGTTATATATAGGGATATAGGGAGGTTGTTCAAGCAATTCTAATCCTGATTCTTGAATGGCAGCCATCGCAACTGCAGCTTTGTGTGACTGACTTTGTGCACTCCAGCTCGCAGCTTGCCGCTTCTTTATTCCTTAATCGCCTCCAGAAACTCCTTATTTGGTCTGCGTAGTAAGAGCTCGTGATAGTGGCTCCCTTTTCCAAGTATTCCACCATAATAATTCCTTCAGCGTCCCAAAAAACGGACGCCATAACTTTGCCCGCGGAACTTGAAACTGAATTTCTTTTGCGTCGGTGAGGAAGCTCGTTTTCAAGTCATGGATTGTTGTTTGGTCTCGGGATCGAAATGCTGGATCCAGGTCTCATCCATGGACACAAAACGTGACAAAAACTTTTCCCTATCAGCTTGAAGCTTTTTGAGATTCAGCCTCGAAATGTCGTTTTTTCTTTTGCTCGTCAGTTAATATTCTCGGAACCCAACGCGCAGAGACCTTTGTCATATGCAATTCGTTGGCAATGATTCTTTGAATGTTACCATCCTCAGCTACATACCTGATGGACACTCTTCGATCTGCCAACACAATATCTTCCACTTTTTTCACGTTATATTCGGTTTGAGACGTGATGGGCGTCCTTCCACAGCTATGGTGAAGTAGTAGGTATATAAGCGAGCAAAAAAAAGTAATTTTTGGATTCTTACGAGGACTAGAAATAACCAATTATCATTACTTTTGGATCACCCCTCGTACTCCGCTGGCTTACACCAGGATAATGCAAAAATAATTTATACACGAGTTTGCGGTAATTATCCGTACATATACTATGTCAAAAACCAAAATATGTTTTTATGTTACGTTCAGGATGCGTTCATGCCGCTTTTAGAGTTGGCCCAAACCTCGGGCGCCCGGACGACGACGGCGAAGACTGTGCTGTCGATATTCTTTTCAAGATACAACTCGGGGCAGATAGAGGACCCCGTCGTCATCTCCAGCCTGATGAGACTGTGCTGCGTGCTGCACGACTCGATCAAGTACGATTTGGTATTTCTTGTATTTATACTCAAGGAATTGACGTTATTTTGACGAGAAAATATCACGCAGTTTCCCAAACGATGGCCAGTCGAGTTGGATTCAACGACTGACCTCTTTCTAGCTGAATGAATCGTCCCACGTATACGTAATTAACATTTCGTAATAAAGTACATTGGTGGTGTAGTGGTTGCAGACACGACACATGATCGAAAGGTCACGGGTTCGATCCCGGTAAGTACCGCAGTTCTTTCTAATTCATTTACGGTCTACATTGTAAATACACATACAAATGTATTCAGCGGAGAAGAAAAACTTCGTGAGGAAACCTGCGCGCCCGCGTGGGTGTGTGAAGTCTACCAACCCGCACTAGGTCAACGTGATAGATCACGGCCTAGTTCCCATCCTGAACGGGGGAGGTCCGTGTCCCTGTAGTGGGGAGAAATATAGACTAGGGATGATATTGATGATATGTAATGCAAAACAATTTGAGGAGAAAACCGACGAACCAACTATATACTATGTCGACATTGATATCATTGTCAGGGTTGGAGCAATTTGTTCAATGGATCACACGTGAAGATGTATTACAGACGGAAAAACGCACTTTATCCCAACGCCCATTCATCTTTATTAAATTGTTGGAGTCCACCGTTGGACGTAGGCCTTAGGATAATTCTACTAAAGTTGAAAATGGATTTGATGACTGTAACGCTTTCGGAACGCTTGTGATGAAATATATAAAAAGTTCTTAAAGTACTTCTAGAAGAACCTTACAATATTTTGGGAAGATTAGGGTGAGTCGCGCCGTACGGCGCTAAACACTAACACAATGGAAAGACTCCAGATTGTGCTGGCGGGGAGTACAGACTCCAAGCTCTTGTACTAGTCTCATTCTTAGCCTTGAGAAAAAAGTCACTCCGAGGCCACGAATACGACGTGGTGTGGGGTTAATTAAAATCACTCGGCGTCTTGCTGCGTGTTCGTACGCGTGGCCCCGCCGCGGCACTCGCACCCAGTATCAATAACCATGGTTTAATGCGGAGCGGCCGATTTTCAGGCCTCTTTTGGCCGTTTTCCCAGCAACGGTGGCCCGGAGCCCGCATGCCGTCCAGCCCACAGACTTTCAAGCTGCATCTTGTGCAGTGTGGTATTCTGCCCTCCGCTTACTAAAAGGCAGTTAAGGGAATAAACTTAATTTTGAGCTGTAGTCAAAAACGTAAGAAATATTGCCCCTACAAATTGATAAAACACTAGCTTTTGCCCGCGGCTCCGCCCTCGTGTTTGTCGGGTTTCCACTTCTTGGGAAATCCAGAAACAATCATAGATTTATACAAAAAGTCTTACAATCACTTTCACTTGAGCTCTCGTACTTTAACGGTGGCTACTAAAACAAGAGTCAATCAACCAATTTTGATGAAACATGCCGCAGTATTTAATTCGGAATAGAATAATATTATTAATATTATTCGTATTCGCAGAATTTAAAACTGCAATCTATCCGCTGGTTTTTGCGTGAATCTCAAACAAATAAACATACAAACATCAAAGGATTTGGTTTCAAAGCCCATAATTAGTCGACTAGAATAGTTTTTTTTTAATATCCTGGATTTCTAAAATTTGATATTTAACAATTTTTTAATAGTATAGATACAACTATATTTAATAGAACAAATTACTTGTTCTTTGTTAAACTTTCATTTTATGTGTTTTATGGGTGCTGAGTTTGATATTGTTAAGGTTACGAGCCTGTGGCTGTATTCCAGTGTTATAAAGTGCGGTTGGCCGTGCGTGCAGTCTCCGGATCTTGTAGCTAAATACAGATAGAGAAATATGACCCGGACTGACTGATAGAGAAAAAGATGCTCTTTTACTTTGTATAACTTAAATTTCGCAAAATGTCACTTAACGGTCGTTTAGTAAGCGGATGGCAGTATTGCGCGCATGTCCATTCGTCCTACACACATACGCATGTAGCACCCTCATGATCCTCTGCGGCGACCTAGCCTCATAGGTCTTTAGACAATATCACGTCAGTTGTATGGACAGGCACGCGCCCGGCGGCGCGGCGCAAACGAACGCCACTCAAACCGAGCACCCGCTGACTGCGCGGCGCGTGACCAGACGCCGGCGACTGTAAAGAATCGATTTATTATTTTCACCTCACAAATTTTAATGGGTTTTGCAACACATCGAGCACTGGAATTTGGTGTCCCACGCTTTGTATTTTAAATGATATTCGTAAAAAATTAAGTAGGCGGGCGCCTACAGTTTTCCCCATTCAAGTGGGTACAATCTGATATTGTGTCAACCAGTTTTGAAATCTTTTATCGAGCATTATTAGCAAAGCTTGCCCGCTATGGTTTTTTTTTGAATAATTTGCTCGTTATTTGTAAGATCACGCTGCAGCGTTGAGTAATCACATCTGAGTGGAAATCGTCGAAGCCGACGCGTCGAAGCGAAGTCCTCACGCCATTTTGATTATGTTTATTACGCACGTGTTCAGCAGTACATTGTGACTTAATTAATATTAAAATTACTAAAACATAATAATATTTTAAAGGTGCGACAAGATGCGATAGACCATTGAGACCCAAAGTGGTCTATATCGACCCCCAGGGGTCGACAATGACCTGCAAGGGGTCCACGCCAACTGTCAAAGACACATTTGAAATTAATAAATTTACAACAATGTTTTGTTAACTACGCTTTAGGGGTCTACTCAAAAGTGAACATTACAAGTGGTCTACAAGACAAAAAGTTTGAAAAGCTCTGCGATAGACAGTAATTCGGCGCTTGCTTTGTTAATAACACGACGCTAGAATGTCTTAAAAAATTACAACATTCTGCATATCGATGCATTTACACATAGGCCTCCTCTAATCATCGCCACACTGAGCGGTTATGAGGCGCCTGCGTCCACCGATTATCCGCGCCCTTCACCAGGTCGTCACTCCACCTGGTCGGGGGTTTACCCGCATTACGCTTTCCGGTTCAGTGTCGCCACTCCAGTAATTTAAGGCTCCAGCGTCCATCGGTTCTGCGAGCTACGTGCCCCGCCCACTGCCACTTCAGTTTTGCAATCCTATGAGCTACAACAGCGACTCTAGTTCTTCTGCGGATTACCTCATTACGGATCCTATCTCGCAGGGAAATTCCGAGCATAGCTCTTTCCATTGCTCGCTGCGTGACCTTGAGCTTTGTTATGAGGCCCATAGTCAGTGGCCGTGTTCAGACCCACAGGTCCTCACCGGCGATACGCCCTTTACACATTTTACAATCACTTCATGTTATTATATCCATCGTGTTTAGGATGTGAGAACACTCGTCTGTAGTTTCACGCCGGTCGGTGCTTTCATCCACCATCAGCGGCCAGTTCTTATTACGTTCTCAAGAGTATAGTGCCGCACTCGGAGTCCTAGCACAGTAGTAGTGGTATTACTCTGAACCAAAACGATAACGCATTGTTAATAGTTATTAGTTGTGCGTATTTATCATACAGTCAAACAGGAATACAGGTTCTCCGACGGTGAGCGTCACTGTCGCCCGTCGCTCTAGATTTCGGTGACGATAGGGTATACCGTAATACACATCGCGATCTCTTCCAGGCGACCTTTGGATGGATAGGATTCTATGATTGAGTCATGATGGAATTCGGTGATGTGCAACTTACTGTCATAATTTTTCGAAACATATTATAATACATAATAATATATTATGAATAAAAATCAACTTATATGAAGTAGGCGAGCACTAAGAAAATATTTTTGAAAATACATCCCGTAAGGGAGTGAAGTGCTTTGAGAGATTCGCGGCTGTCGCTCAAAGTCAGAGCGCGAGATGTGGTGGCCTTGTGAACTTCACACCGGTGATACGGTGTATGAACTTCGATTGATAAAACAATTGATATTTTTATGTATTTTTAGTGCCGTGACCGTCGAGGATGAAAGTAAGCTGTGCGGCGACCTGATCATCAGGTTCATCCAGGCCGCCACGCACCAGGACGACCTGGAGCGGCAGCTCGCCTTTTACGTGGAGTGCCGCTCGTCGTTCATTAGGTTGGACGCGGTGCTGGTCGCGTTGGTGCACGTGAGTCACACGCCCGGGGACACAGAGTACTTAGTGAATCCCGCGGCTTTATCCATTATTAGAATACAATGGTGATTCATTGGATCCACATCTGCTTACTTCACTACCAAATTTCAAATTAATTGATACAGCGGACAAGTCGTCAAAAGGGATCTAAAAGACAGATCCAGTGGTGTAACGACGAATTTCACTATTTCAGCCTTTTCTCTTGTGCGAAGGCACGGGGGTCTCAAAACCGAATTTGCCTAAAACGTCCTGCCACAAGGATTTTCAAAACCTGGCTTATAGAGGAAGTTTAATTTTTAATTATACTAACAGAAAAATTAGAAATAGTGAAGTAGACACGAGTTTACGTCCAACGACACGAGGTTTCGTATACGTCAGGCGTGCAATATTAGCTTCAGCTTTTTCAAAATTTAATTTATTGCACATACGTTATGATATAATCGTAAGAGTGGGTTGTATTTAACGGTAGAAACATGAAGTCCTATGATGCTGTAGAACAGAAATACCCAGTGAACAAGATATTAAATCCGCAAACACTGAGGTGCTATGGACCTCGATAAAATCATGTTTTAAAATTTATACATACATACATACATACACTCACGCCCTTTTCCCTGGCTCTCCGGCGGGGAATCGAACCCCGGTCTCCCGCGTTATAGGCGGGTATACCGACCACTATACTACCGAAGAATTGGGATAGGCAGAGACGACTTCTTTCCACTTGCTACGAGCAAGGTGGCTATCCATAGCCCACTTTTCGCCCCCGCGGGAAACGTGACGTGTCCGGTGGCGAACCACGACGCCGCCATTTTAAGGTTCAAAAGCGTTAAAATGCCTCATTGCAAGAAGTTGAGGTAGGAAAGGTGTAAAATTTATGTTTTGGCACTTGATGCTGTGCGACGCTGAGGTACAGATAATATTTAGATGACGTTGCACCTTTGTACTTCAGGTTCGATGTTCGAGTCACCGAGATCTATGGTTCGATTTAAGTATGTGGTTCAGACGAGCACCCTTCGGAACACATATGTATCGTCCTTTATCTTAGTTATGGCTGCTATAAACGGAGTTGATTCGGAGGTCAAGGAGTTCTTAGTCATTTAGTCTGTCCGGCGAACGACTTAAGTACACGGGTAAGCGACCCCGGCCCCCCGAGCCACTACTGTCTCTTCCTACTCCTTCCGAGATAGTAGTATTCTGTAGACCTTTTCCAAATTCTATATTCCTTGCTCAGTACACCTTTCATACTTCACCGTCTTTCCTTTCTCCCCACTAAGCCGTAGGAACGCAACGACGAGCTTTAACACTTTTGAACCTTATGAAATGGCGGCGTCGTGGTTCGCCACGCGACATGTCTCGGTTTCCGCGGTGGCGAAAAGTGCTAATTTGCTACATTAAACGACCGTAGCAACTGGAAAGAAGTGGTCTCTGCTTACCCCAATTCTTTGGTAGTATAGTAGTCAGTATCCCCACCTGTCACGCGGGAGACCAGGGTTCGATTCTCCGCCGGAGAGCCAGGGAAAGGTGTGATTGTATGTAAGTATTACCCCATGTGCAGGCCGTGAACGCGCTGGCGGCCCGCGCAAGCCCTGCACAGGGCCGGTGGCTGCAGCGCGCGTGCGCCGCCTACTGCTTCGTGACCGTGCCCTCACTGCACTGCACCCTGACCAAGGTGCAGCTGTACCTGCTCTCTGGCCAGGTGGCGCTTTTGAACAACTGCATCGGACAGGGTACGTTTCGAATCATCTTAATATTTATTGTAAGGTTAAGGTGAAACGACGTCCATCTGTTCCTTCACTTGTGAATATACATCATTTTGGTCGTTGCAGTGTGTTATAATTTTTACTGCATGTGTCTGCATGAGGAGTTACACCCGTTACACCCACAGCCCCGGCCTGCGGTCGCCGCGAGTGCAACACAGATGCGCCACGTACATCCCTCAAACAGTTAAACTGTTTTCTTTTTATTAACGCGAAAAAACTATCATTCTATCTATTCTCAGTCACCTGTCCGTAGGTATGCGAGATTATTACCCCACTAAACCGCCGGTGTAGCCGCTCCCAACAACACACTTGGTATATAAATCTCCTCGGTCTCAGTATTTACTGTGGCGTTGAGACAAATAATCCATGTCCGTTGTGAGTTGATCGCAGATCCTGCAGAAGTCGGATTGCTAACGCTAGCAATAACTTGTCTGCAAGCGCGTTCGATCGTAAATAGTTGTGGAGAACTACGTCACTACATAGTACTACGCGTCCTCAACAGACGGCGCAGATCTTCCGACCAGACGGGTGTTATGTCTGGCGG